>JAQZBX010000171.1:78093-136058 GCA_029593785.1 Cabassous unicinctus
CCAGCAGTATACCTTCACAGTCTTGCCTCAGGGGTGTATCAGCTCTCCAGCCCTATGCCATAATATTGTCTGCAGGGACCTTAATCATCTCTTCCTTCCATGAGACATCACACTGGCCATTATATTGATGATATCATGTTGATAGGACCTACTGAGCAAGAAGTAGCAAAGACTCTAGATTTATTGGTAAGGCAATTGCATGAGAGAGGTTTGGAGATAAATCCAACAAAACTACAGGGTCCTTCCACCTCAGTGAAATTTCTAGGTGTCCAGTGGTATGGGGCCTGTTGAGATATCCCTTCTAAAGTAAAGAATAAGCTGTTGCACCTGGACCCTCCTATGACCAAAAAAAGAGGCACAATGCTTAGTTGGCTTCTTCGGATTTTGAAGAAAACACATTCCTCATTTGGGTGTGCTACTCCAGCCCATTTACTGAGTGACCAGAAAAGCTGCTAGTTTTGACTGGGCACCAGAACAAGAGGAGGCCCTGTGACAGGTCCAGGCTGTTGGACAAGCTGCACTATCACTTGGACCATATGATCCAGCAGATCCAATGATGCTGGAAGTTTCAGTGGCAAAGGGAGATGCTGTCTGGAGCCTTTGGCAGGCCCCTATAGGGGAATCACAATGCAGACCCTTAGGATTTTGGAGCAAAGCCTTGCCATCCTCTGCAGATAACTACTCCCCTTTTGAGAAGCAGCTTTTGGCCTGCTACTGGGCCTTAGTAGAGACTGAACACTTAACCATGGGCCATTAAGTTACCATAAGACCTGAGTTGCCTATCATGAGCTGGGTTTTGTCTGACCCACCAAACCATAAAGTTGGGAGTGCACAGCAGCACTCCATAATAAAGTAGAAGTGGTATATACGAGATAGTGCTTGAGCAGGTCCTGAAGACACAAGTAAGTTACATGAGGAAGTAGCCCAAATGCCCATGGTACCACCTCTGCCATGTTACCTTCTCTTTCCCAGCCCACAGCTTTGGCCTCTTGTGGAGTCCCTTCCAATCAGTTGACCTAGGATGAGAAAACTCGGGCCTGGTTTTCAGATGGTTCTGCATGATATGCAGGTACCACCTGAAAGTGGACAGCTGCAGCACAGCAGTCCTTTTCTGGGACATCCTTGAAGAATAGTGGTGAGGTAAAATCCTCCCAGTGGGCAGAACTTTGAGGAGTGCATCTAGTTATTCATTTTGTTTGGAAGAAGAAATGGCCAGAGGTGCATTTGTACACTGATTCATGGGCAGTTGCCAATGATTTGGCTGGATGGTCAGGGACTTGGAAGGAACATGATTGGAAAATTGGTGACAAGGAGGTCTGGGGAAAAGGTATGTGGATAGACCTTTCTGAGTGGGCAAAAAAACATGAACTTATTTGTGTCGCACGTGAATGTTCACTAGAGAGTAACTTCAGCAGAGGAAAAGTTTAATAATCAAGTGGATAAGATGACCCGCTCTGTGGCTGATGCCAGCTTCTTTCCCCAGCCACTCCTGTCATTGCCCAATGGGCTCGTGGGCAAAGTGACCATGGAGGTAGGGTTGGAGGTTATGCATGGGCTCAGCAACATGGACTACTCCTCACCAAAGCTGACTTGGCTACAGCCACTGCTGAATGCCCAATCTGCCAGGAGCAGAGACCCGCACTCAGCCCCCATATGGCACCATTCCTCGAGGTGACCAGCCTGCTACCTTGTGGCAGGTTGACTACATTGGGCCACTTCCACCATGGAAGGGGCAGCAATTTGTTTTAACTGGAATAGACACATACTCTGGCTATGGGTTTGCATTTCTGGTATGCAATGCAAAACTACCATCCGTGGACTTACCGAATGTATTATCTATTGCCATGGCATTCCACAAAGCATTGCTTCTGATGAAGGAAACCATTTCACAGCAAATGATGTGCGAGAATGGGCACATACCCATGGAATTCATTGGTCTTACCTCTTACCATGTTCCCCATCACCCTGAAGCAGCTGGGTTAATAGAATGTTGGAATGGCCTTTTGAAGACTCAATTTTGGTGCCAACTAGGTGGCAATACCTTGCAGGACTGGGGCAATGTTCTCCAGCAGGCTGTGCATGCTCTAAATCAGCATCTTCTCTATGGTGCTGTTTCTCCCATAACCAGGATTCATGGGTCCATGAATCAAGGGGTGGAAATGGGAGTGGCACCACTCACTATTACCCCTAGTGACCCACTAAGAAAATTTTGCTTCCTGTCCCTGCAACCTTAAGCTCTGCTGGTGTACCAGTTTTAGTACCAAAAGGAGGAGTGCTGCCACCAGGGAACACAACAACGATTCCATTGAACTGGAGGTTAAGACTGCCACCTGGCCACTTTGGGCTCCTCTTACCTGTGAATCAACAGGTAAAGAAGGGAATTACTGTACTGGTTAGGGTGATTGATTCTGACTATCAAGGGGAAATAGGACTACATCTACATAATGGGGGTAAAGAAGAGTTTGCCTGGAAGGCAGGCGATCCTCCAGGGTGTCACCTAGTACTGCCATGCCCTGCGATTAAAGTCAATGGAAAATTGCAGCAAACCATTTCAAGCAGGACTAACAATGGCCAAGAATCTTCCGGAATGAAAGTTTGGGTCACCCCACCAGACAAAGAACCACAGCCAGCTGAATTGTTTGCTGAGGTAACAGGAACATGGAATGGGTAGTGGAAGAAAGTAGTGATAAATATGAACTTTGACCATGTGATCAGTTACAGAAATGAGGACTGTAATAGCCATGAACCCTTCTTCCTTGTTTCATTATGAATATGATTGTATATGTACACAAAACGAATTTCTTTGTTTCCTTCCCCAACCTTTTCCCCTATCATATGAAAAGTTGTATTAATTTCACGTCATAATATTTTAGGATGTCAAGTTTAAGAGTGAATATTACCCAAGGACATGCACCCTATTCTGTGGGGGAATTAATACATTTCTGGTTGTCCAGTTTTTGACAGATATCTCTTGTTGATTCTGTTTCCTGAGAGAACACTGACTAATACAGGGCCATATACTCTTGCTTCTTCATGTACCTTATAATTTGAAATGTTTTTGACATTTTGGGTAATTCCCTGTTATCTTCCTCTGAATATTTTGGGTTTTGTTCTTTCCGGCAGTTGAACTAATTATCATATCTCTATAGTCTTGCCAGATTTGGTTATATCCTTTTTTAGGGAAAGTTTGTTTCCATTTTATTTTTGTTAATTCTAAGGTGCAGTCCTTTGACCTAAAGCACAAAATTTTTGTGGTTGTTACTTCATGCTTCATGAGTTTATTGAAGCCTCTCCAAGTCTCATATCTCTGGTACCTTCATTTATTTCTCATCTCTGTAGCAACTGTTCTCTGCTACTTTTATCAATCTTACCCTGCCCTTATGTAGCACAGCCCTTAGTCCATGACCCACTGGAAACTCCCAGGTAGAGTTCTAGGTATATCTCCTCCCTGTATCTCCTGCTTTTCTTGTATTAATTATTCCAACCTGAACAAAAGTAGATGTTTCAAGTATCGTATTCATATTTCTTATTATTTATGTTCATTGTAATTCTTTGTGGATAATTTCAATTGACTTATATTCAACTTTGCTGACACTTTTTCTTTAGTACTCTTCTTTTAATTTTCTTTCTCCATTATATTTATCCCTTATATCATTCCTTATAAGAAATACTTAGTAATAGTTTATAGACTTCTAAATATATTCTACTTTTAGAATATATTTATATTTAAATATATGTATGATATGTATTTTCTATCTAGTTGATTCAAAGTTGAGTACTGAATGAGCTTTATGGGAAGCTTAGAGTGATTATTGACTTTAAGTTCCACAAATATATCATTCTTTAATACATGACTCAACACCATGTTTTTGTGAATACCTCACTTCATTATTACATCTAAAGGGTAAAACTTTTATAATATTGAATCTATAAATTTATGATTCATTTCTCAGTTAGATGGTATGCCTAATTTTGGGGTTAAAATGCTAAAAAGAGAAATACCAAGTGACAAGATGAAATATTTTGCTGCGTTTTCTTTTTTCCACTTCTATTTAAATTTCAGTTGTATGGTTATTAGACCAAAACACTCTATATAGGGTAATCGGAAGCATTTGCCTATACAAAAGGATGGGAAACATCACGCAAGAACATTCTTCAGGTAGGCTACATTTAAGATGTATGTTTGTCCCAGTTTGCCCAACAGTTTCAGGTTATGACAATTTACCAATTATTTATATAGCTCTCTTCACTCTTAAAAATGTCCTGATTAGGAGGTCACATTATTTGGCCAACCTGCAATATTTCATAGGTAATCTTATAATCTATGGATTATTTTTATCTTCTCAAATATGGCTTTTGTCATAAATCATTAAACAATATCAAGATTAGGAAGTGTGGAGAAGGTAGCATATCTTCAGTAAAAATCATGTAAACTCACTGAAAATTATTATTTTCTAAATTCAGGATAATAATAAAAAATGCATAGGAATTTTACCAAAAAAAGCATGAGATTGCATATACAAAACACTTTGTAAGTCATGCTTTTTAAAATTATATATAAGATGAATCTTGAATTTCTCTAAATTTACTTTAAAAATATCAATATATACAATATAAATTTATACTACATAGCTAATATATAACATATCTTATACTTTAGATTAAAATTCTATATAATAAAATATTACATAATTATAGTTATATAATAAATTATAAAAATACTTTTCTTACATTTACCCAAACCTCAAAATAATAGATATTGTCTCCTTAAAAAACATTTGGCTTATGTTTTCTTATTCCACATAAATACTGCTAATCTATGCCTATTTAGGTAGAAAGTGTTTGAAAGTCACTGTAGGAGTGGAAGTTGCAATCAAGTTGCTGGAGTTTAAAACCTGACTGTGTCAGTTACTAACCATGTAACTTCAAGTAATTGTTTAAACAGCTCTGTTCAGTTTTCTCATTTGCAAAAATTAAAAGATTATAGTTTAAATGCCCTTGGATTATTGTGAGTGAAATTACATGAAATATGCCTTATTGCCTATAACAGTCCCTAGCATATTGTAAAAGCATAAGAAAGTTAGTTATAACTAAAATTTTTTCTTTTAATCTTCATAACATCTTCTAAAATTTAATATTTTATTCTCATTTTAAAGTTTAGGAGACTGGTAATTCCCAAAGCTTGAAGGATTTGCGCAAGATCATTAATAGACTGCAATTGGGATTTAAACTCAGGTCTTTCTGATTAAAGTATTAAAACTGCTTTTCATCTGCATCAGACTGCATCCCAATACTTCTTTAAGGGAAGAGTGAAAATAAAATCTTCCACTTTGGAAATGAAAAAAAAAGTAAAGGTAAATGTAAAAAAAAAACAGGTAAGTTTATAAAATATGCCCTTAATTAACACATATGGAGACAGAAATCTCTTCCCAGTCCACTTTCAGATACTTGCACAATACACAAAGAAACAATGTTAGTTGTTATGGAAGCATCAGATATTATTTCCTTTCACTTTCTGAGATACACTGGGAAATTCTCTGTCACTTCTCTACTGATAGTGGTCACAGAGCAAACAGGGTGTCAAGAGTCAGCAAAATTTATCTCTTGCAATAGTGCTCTTGGGTCCCCAACAGCATCCCCTGCATAGGACAGGTGCATTCCTGCCCCAGCTGCAGTTATTTTTGGCTGCTTTTGCCCACAGCTGCCCCCATCTGGGGAGAATTGCCTTAACCAATGGGAGTTTCCTCACCAGAGAAGTTATGCCCACTGTGGCAGTTTGATGTAGTTATGAATTCCAAAAATAGATATTGGATTATGTTTGTAAATTGGTCTGTACATCTGAGCATGATTAAGTTATGATTAGGGATTTGATTGGACTACATCAGTAGGGTGTTGAGCCCCGCCCCTTGGTGGGTGGGGTCTCCAAGATAAAAGACATGACAAAGGACAGAGCTGGAGGGCTTGATGTTGGAGTTCTGATGAGGAAGGAGAGAAGGCCCCGGGAAAAGACACAAGCCATGCACCTGGCAGTTCACAGCTGGCGTTGTGTAGAGAGGCAAAGCCTAGAGAGCCTCATAGTCTACAGCTGACCTTGTGGAGGAAACAGAGGCTCTGAGCCCTGAGAGAAACAGACCCCCGGGAAGAGAGGAACCCAAGAAGCCTGAACCCCAGCAAATATCAGCAGCTGTCTTGCTCCAACATGTGGCAACAGACTTTGGTGAGGGAAGAAACTTATGCTTTATAGCCTGGTAACTGTAAGCTTCTACCCCAAATAAATACCCTTTATAAAGACCAACAGATTTCTGGTATTTTGCATCAGCACCCCTTTAGGCTGACTAATACCCACCCATACATCTGAGGCATCCTATAGCCTATGACCAGTATCTTATTAGAAAGGGCCATTTATACTGATATCCTGACTGTGGATGGGACCACCTTGGTGGTGCAATTCATTCAGAGCTCAGCGTGCCCCAGTTTATCAAGCTGAAGCTAGTCTCATTCTATCACTGCATTCTTACTTATAGTTTTACCCTTCTCTATAATACCTTCTTCATTCTTTTTCTTCAGAGCAATTCCTCAAAAAATCATATTTAAAGGGCTTCCTATGAAACCTAAACAAAAACATCATTATTTTTATAAACTTTTCAAAGCTTAAGAACAGTTTTAGATTTACAGAAAAATTATAAAAACAGTACAGAAAGTTCCCAAATAACCACACCCAGCTTCCCATCTTATTAACCATCACAATGAAGAGGAGACTTATAAGAATTGACAACTGAGTGGTATCCTGGGTGAGATTCTGGAAAAAGGATGTTGCATTAAAGAAATCTGAATAAAATGGACTTTAGTTAATAATAATGTATCTATATTTGTTCATAAATGGAACAAAGGTACCATACTAAAGTAAAATATTAATAATTGAGGAACTAGGTTTGAGATACTTGGAAAATATAGTAATTTTGCAACTTTTCTGCAAAACTAAATCTACACTAAAATAAAAAGTTAGTTTAAAAAATGCCAATCACCAGTCCATCTACTGTGCAACTCTATCAGATTTTAATATTTTCTTAAAATTACTTGGTATTTTAATGACAATAAATATTATAGGTTCTAGGTAAGGATGCTGAGTGTTACAATGTTTATTGATTTTAAGTGGTATAAGGCAAATGATAAAAATTCCACTACAATGATAAATAAAATCTGGTTTTTGACTTGGACCATTTAATGTGTTCCTCTTTGTAGGTTTCCAAAGGATGCAGGGTAGAAGATTATAGAAGCTCCCTCTTAGTTCAAAATCACCAAAAATAAGTCTTGAAATATACTGAATGTTTCATCTGCCTCTATGAAGATGCTTATATGTTTTTCTCCCTTAAACTCTATGAAGTATAGTATAACAATATATATTTTTATGAAATTGGAGTAGCTTTGCATTCCTGGGAGTGAACCCTAATTTGCTAGAATACAGTATAAATGTGTTTTTGTGTTCATGCCTGTACACATGCACAGTGTGAGTTTATAATATTGAAATTGCTTTGCTCGTAAGGTACTTTGGATTTTTCATTTCTGTTCTTCAGAGGAATTGATATCAAATTTTCTTTGCTCTGCTTGTCTGGTTTTGTTATCAAGCTTATACTAGCCCCATAAACTGAATTGAGTAACTTTCCTTTTTAAAACATTTATTGTCTGAAATTGTATAAAATAAGGAACATCTGTTCCCTAAAGGTAAACTCAGCTTAGCCCAGTTTGTCTTTTGTAAATATAAACCTTTAAATTGCATATTAAATGTTTTTGCATTTTTATTTACCCAGGTTTTCTCTTATTTTAGGACATTTTTATAATTTACATTTAACTGAATATTCTATAAAATGATACATTTCATTTGCATTGTCAAAATAATAAACAGAAAATTAGCCAAAATAATATGGTTTTTAGAGCTATATTACATGAATTTATTTCCCCTTTGGTTCAAAATCTATTTAAATATCACTTTTCTTCCCTGATCTGTGTTGTCCAAGAATTGAACATGTTGATTTTTTCTTTTCGATTGTTCTTCTATTTAATTAATTTCTTTATTTCTAGATTTCTAGGTTAAGTCTTTTGTTTTCTCTTTAACTTCTCCTAACTTTGTTTTCTAAACTTTTTTTACAAAAAAAAAAGCATTTAAAGCTCTAAATTTACCATTTATTATTATCTTATGTGTATTTGATAAATTTTGATGTAGTAGGCCTTCTACTACATTCTGCTCTATATATACTTTACAACTGTCATAGTGGTTTCCTTTACCGCTCTTGAGATATATAGGATGCATATATTCAAATATATTTTTTGCTGTTATTATTTTTAATGGTATTGCTTTAAGGTAAAATTATATGGTCTGATTCATATTTGGCCTTCTTTTGTAAGCTAAAATGAGATACTTTGATATATTTGGTAAAATTTTCTACATTTTAGATGGCTGGATCCTATGCAAATAGTTATTAATGTCAAATATATCATAGTTGTCTGTTTTAATGGTATTCATATCTACTGACTAATTTTCCTGAATGACATCAAATTTTAATGAGCATGTGCTAAAAAAAATGACCATGGTTGCAAATTTTTTCATTGCTTCTTATAATTTTATTACTTCACACAATATATTTGCAGGCTGCAATGTTAAGTGATTATATGGTCATGGCTTTTATATCTTCTTGAGGATACATTTTTTTCCTTTTCATGTTATATGGTTCCAGGTATCATGTTTATTTTTAAATGTTGCCCTAAAGTATATCCCATCTTATTTTTTTGTCAATGTTTACATGGTATACCTGCTTTCATACCTCTATTTATCACCTCTATATATTATATTTGTTTATGTGTGTCTTATAGTCAGAATATAGCTGATTTTGTATTGTTCTTTTGAATCCAATGTGATTTAAGAGTTTTTAATTTAAGAATTTAATCCTTTATGTTAGTTGTGATTTCATATGCAAATTTGTAAACATATATATTATAAATGATAGGTAGCATCTTTTTTGTGTGTCCTTCCCATTTTATTTGTCTTCTCCCTCCACATGTCCCACGTTTTTTCTCCTTTTTGTTGGATTGGTAAAGTTTTCCATATCCCTTTTATTCCTCTTCATGTTGAATGATACAGAATACTTGTCAATAGTTTAGTGGTATGACATACCTTTCCACAGATATAGTTAATCCTGAATCTTATATTAATAAATTAAATGCATATTGATTTTCCCTTCTCTCAGATCTTGTTATGGAGTTATGATTTTATATAATTTTAAAACAAAATATTTATTATTAATTTGAATGCAATCTTAATTTATTTTGCCAGTGTCTTTTAGCAGTTTTATGCTCACAGGTTCTTGTTTCCTTTTGCCTCTGTGGTACAAAGCCTAAATCAAGGCTCATATTATGTGCTGCCTAGACATCTGGTAAAATCAGGAAGGCCTCAAATGGCCTACCTATAAATTCGCCTCCCCACTCTGCTCCTGCATATGTGAGCCCCTCATCAAATAATTCTCCCTATAAAGGGACCAGGCACAGTTCCTGCTAATTCCTTAGTAGCAGGTTTCAGTTCCCTGACTGCCTGCGAGGTTCCCATGGGAAGCTGAGGGCACCTTGAACCTCGTCCTCTGGTTACTTCAAAGCCTGTCTCCCACAGGACGTGCCTGTTCACTCTGTTCCTCAGTGAAATCCTCATGAGGCCCTGTGTGGCATGCAGTGTCTCCTTCCCTGGCCTGTGAATGTATGTGACTAATAAACTGCTGTTGATCTCATCTGTCCAGTGTTCGATGGCACGTTTGACCATCATCATAATGCTAGGACAGAATTCCCTCCTTTACCAAGTACACTACTAGGAGGCAATTAAAATAGCCTCCTTCTGCATTCACTCTTCACAGTGAAGTATATCCTCTATTATTTATTTTAGTTTGAATCTGAAGGTGTTAAATTCTGTTATTTTGAGTCTCAAAATTTTGCTCTCAGTCTTGACTGATAGTTTGGATAGTATATAATTCTGGATTTTGTTCTCTTCATTTTTCAGAGATATCAATCCTTCATTTTCTTTCAGGTGAGAAATCTGTGGTCATCCTTATTGTAATTGTCTTGCACATAATCTCTCCTTTTCTATGTGCTTTATTTTTATTTTTATTTTTTTATTATCTATGTTATTTCTTCTTTTTAATTTGAGAATTTGTGAGATAACAAAACAATCATGCATGCTATACTTGATTCCCATATATCACCCCACCACCAATACCTTACATTGTTGTGACACATTTGTGACAAATGATGAAAGAACATCGTCATAATATTACTGCTCTCTATAGTCCATATCTTATATTTGGTGCATTTTCCCACAAACCATCCTATTATTAACACCAAGTATTAGTATTGTGTCTTTGTTATAGTTCATGAGAGAATGTTCTCATATTTCTACTGTTAATCACAGTCCATCATTCACCACAGAGTTCACTGTGTTATATAGTCCCTTTCCTTGTACAGTCTATCCAAAGGGAATACTCAGTGGTTCTCAGTTTCATCACAGAGATGTGCTGGCATCTGCTCAGTCCATTTCAGAATGTTTTCATTACTCCAAAAGTAAAAAATCCATATTCCCTTTTACCAACCCCATTATTGACCCTTAGCATTGATATAGTACCTTCTTTGTCATTACTGTAAAAAACATTAGAATATTAGTGTTAAATATAGTATATATTAATACATTACATTAATTATATCTTCCCATGTATCTCCATATTCTTAACATCTTTTAATAGAGGAATATTCTTATATTGTATATATTCTTATATTAGCCAAAATCACCATCCACCACTAAAATCACTGTTATACAGTCCCTAGATTATCCTCTGGCTATCTTTCAATTGACATTAACCTCCCTAGATAACCCCTTTTAGCCACTAACACATTTATAAATCAGCAGTAATGATTATACTCACTAAAATGTATTACCATCAACTCTAACCATTTCCCCACATTTCCAATGCCCTGGTATTAAACATTCTACATACATTCAGCGTCAGCTCCCCTTTCTCAAACCACATTCTATCTCCTAGTAACCTATACTCTAGAGGTTAACTCCACGAGTTTACTCATATAATTTAGTTCATCTTAGTGAGGCTATACAATATTTGTCCTTTTGTGTCTGGCTTATTTTACTCAACATAATGTCCTCAAGGTCCATCCATGTTTTCAGATGCATCCCAAATTCATTTCCTCTTACAGCTGAATAGTAGTCCATCATATGAATATATCGCATTTTTTGTTAGCCATTCATCAGTTGATGAACACTTGGGTTGTCCCTATCTTTTAGCAATTGTGAATAAGCTGCTATGAGCATCAGTGTGTAAATGTCTGTCTGCATCCTTGCTTTCAGTTTGTCTGAATATATTCCTAGTAGTGAGATTGTCAGATCATATGGCAGTTCTGTATTTAGCTTCCTGAGGAAGATACAAACTGTCCTCCACAAAGTCTGCACCATTTTACATTCCCACCAACAGTGCAGGTGTGTTCCCTTTTCTTCACATCCTCTTCAGCACTTGTAGTATTCTGTTTTTTTGTAACTATAGCCATTCTGTAAGGAGTGAAATGATATCTTACTGTAGTTTTGATCTGCATTTCCTCATAGCTAATGATGTTGAGCATCTTTTCATATGCTCTTGGCCACTTGTATTTCTTCTTTGGAAAAATATCCATTCAAGTCTTTTGCCCAATTTTTAATCGGTTGCTTGTCTTTTTATCATTGAGTTATATGATCTCCTTATATAACTTGGATATCAAACCCTTGTTGGATACGTGCTTTATGAAAATTTTCCCAATGATTATGTAGCCTTTTCACCTTCTTAACAAAATCATTTGAGGCACAAAATTGTTTGATTTTGAGGAAGTCCTATTTATCTGTTTATTTTTCTTTCAGTGCTTGTGCTTTGGGTGTAAAGGGTAAGAAATCACCACCTCTCACCAGATCTTGAAGACATCTCCCTATATTTTCTTCTAAGAGTTTTATGGCTCTAGCTTTTATATTTAAGTTCTTGATCCATTTTGAGTTAATATTTGTATAAAGTACGAAGATAGTGGTCCTCCTTCTTTCTTTTAGCTACGGATATCCAGTTCTCCCAGCACCATTTGTTGAATAGACTGTTCGGACCCAGCTGGGTAGCCTTGTCAAAAATCACTTCACCATAGATGTGATGGTCTATTTCTGGATTCACAATTCAGTTCCATTGGTAAATATGTCTATCTTTATGCCAGTACCATGCTGTTTTTACCACTGTAGCTAAGTAATATACTTTAAAGTCATGAAGGGGAGTCCTCCAACCTCATTCTTCTTTTTTAACATATGTTTGGTTATTTAGGACCTCTTATCCTTCCAATAAATTTCATAATTGGATTTTCCATTTCTGTAAATTAGGCTGTTGGAATTTTCATTGGAGTTGCATTGAATCTGTAAATCAGTTTGGGTAGAAGTGACAGCTTAACTAAAGTTACTCTTCCAATCCATGAACACAGGATATCCTATCATTAATATAGGTCTTATTTGGTTTCTTTTAGCAATGTTGGTAGTTTTCTGAATATAAGTCCTTTATGTCCTCAGTTAAGTTTATTCCTAAACATTTGATTCTTTTAGGCACTATTATAAATGGAATTTTGTCTGACTTCCTCCTCAGATTGCTCATTAGTAGTATATGAAAATGTTACCAATTTTTTGAGTATTAATCTTGTATCCTGCCACTTTGATGAAGTTGTCTAGTTCTAATAGATTTGTTGTGGATTTTTTTGGGATTTTCTAGGTATAGGATCATATTATCAGTGAATAATGAAAGTTTTATTTCTTCCTTTCCTAATTGGTTGCCTTTTATTTCTTTTTCTTGCCTAATTGTTCTATCTAGAACTTCTAAAACAATATTGAATAGCAGTGGTGACAGTGGGCATCCTTGTCTTGTTCCTGGGAAAGCTTTCAATCTTTCAATCTGGAGTGCAATGTTAGCTGTGTGTTTTCCATATATGCTCTTTGCCACATTGAGAAAGTTTCCTTCTACCCCTATCTTTTGGAGTGCTTTTATCATGAGAAGATGCTGTGTTTTGTCAAATGTCTTTTCTGTCTCAATAGAGATGACCATGTGATTTTTTCTTCTTTAATTCATTAATGTGGTGTATTACACTAATTGATTTTCTTCTGTTCAACCACCATTGCATACCTGGGATAAAACCCAGTTGATCATGGTGTATAATTCTTTTAATGTGCTTTTGGAATCATTTAGCAAGTATTTTGTTGAGAATTTTTATATTTATGTTCATTAGAGAAAGTGAGTTTTTAATAGCATCTCTAAATCAATGATGCTATGAAAAGCTACTATGAAAATGTTTTGATGTGAATTCCTCTTTATACTTCTTGTTACTCAAAATGTTCAATGTATGAATTGCTGACTTTCTTAAATTCTGTATATATTCAACATTTTCTATTCAATATTTCTCTGATTTTCTTTTCATTGTAATTGCAGCATTAAAATCTGCCCCTTGTTATTAAAAAAAAATCTTTGTCACTTTGAATGTTTTTAGTGAGCACGTTGGCTGCTTTCTTAAAATTCACAATTTCTTCCTCATTGTGTTCAATCTAGAGTTTACATCATCCATCATATGCTTCTCTTTATTTATGTGTTTTATAAGAATTTTTTAAAAAATTTTCACATAATTTCTTTACACCAAGGGGAAATATTTGGACATAATAGATTGTAAGATAAGTCTGAGTATGTGAAATATAGTAGCAATGGTATCTTTAAGATTATTTTGTAGAAATTTGATAAAAAATGTTAGCCCCTCAAAATGAAGCAAATGACAAAATAATGCATGGAAAATCACTGTTTAAGCAAGAATTTTGTACACAGCCAAACTTAGCTATAAATAATAATATTCAGAATGATATAAACAATGAGTTAATTTAACTATAACTGTGATATAATTACTTTGGAAGTTTTGGGGTTGGCAGAGATGCTGTGGGAATGTCTCAAAGAAGTCAATATGCTGAGTATCAAATGGGAAAGATAAATTTTTAAAAAATTCATATATTGAAAACTTGGAGGTACACACAAGAAGAGTTCAATTATTTAGAAACTGTTAAATCTGGGAAGTGGAAATGAAAATATGGAGAAACATAACAAGTTCCTGTTTGCCAGGCTAAGCTTGGCTCAAATAATTATTTTTGATCTAGAGTTAATTTATGTTCTTCTCCTTGATTCTGTAGACTGCTTTGTTAACATTAGTCTCCCTTATAAAAATTGAAGGTTTTATTCCAAGCCCAGTTTGAGTAAGATCTGTATTGTGTATGTGTGTGTGTGTTTTGTTTGTTTGTTTGTTTTTCTCTCACTACTTTGTCTAATTTTTCAGTTGCCTCAGGCTGCTAATTTGGCTCCCAAGTCTGGGAATAGGCCACGTAGGAGTAGTTGGTGTTTATCCTCTATAGCAACTTTTGATCCCTGTATAAAAACTTGGGGGTCCCACCCAAGCCCTTGTCTTCAAGCTCTGAGTCCTGCCCCTGAATCATCATCCCACCCTAGCTCACCCTTGTTGTGGAACCATTTATTCTTCACTACCCCACACTCTCCTTTTCTCACAGACATTGAGCTCCCAGCCACATGCTCCACTGCCCAGCAGACCCTCAGCTTTATCCCCACACCCTGGTTTGAATTTCAGATCCACAGAACTGTGCATTGCTGAAATTTCTCCTCTTTGATGTTTGTCATTGCTGTATTTGAAGCTGAGTGGCTGTGTTAAAGTGTAAACCTAAAGCACCAACTGCCCAATATTACACAGTATAGGTAACTTTCAAACACTATTGTTATTATCGTTTGCTTTTCCACTATACATTTTTTCACTCTTCTATCCACAGCTTGCTCTCTTTAGATATTTCTCTTGCCCTGTGTTCACTCCAGAGTATCCTTTTTCTGGCTATGTATAATATAGGAAATATCTCCTTTCTATTTCCTATTTTTGCTTTTCCTTCTTCCTCAGCTCTGGGTTTATGATTGAATGTTTAATTTAGTCACAATGCAAGGCATTTACACTCTTCTATAATTTATATTGCATAATATACATGTGCTATCCAAGGCCTTATGTAATTTAACTCTGTGAAACATTTTTGCAATGCAGTTTACATGAAATATGTTATACATAATGAAGTTATCTTATTTCATATATAGCCCAGGATTTTTCTTCTTTGACAAATGATTCTCACTATGGACTTTAGCTCATCTGGGGTCATAAATATGTGCACTCATAAAGATTATTTTTGTTTACCTACTGATATAAATCTACATTTGTCTATAAAACTTTTAGCCCAAAGAGAATGGTATGTATCTTCCAAGGTATTTTTCTTTGTTCTAATGATTTTGGGAAGTAACCTTTTTCTCTTCTAAGAAGGTTATTTTTACATTTTTCATAAGGGAAGAAAACTTTAAGAAGTGAACTGACATCTTTACAGAGCAATATGGATAAAGTTTGGAACAACCACTAAATTTTAAAAATTGTGTGAAATCTAATTTTTTGTTTAGTACTTTTAACATTACCTTCTTAACCTTTTTATAAATGTCACCTCCCACTGATGTCATCTCTCTCTAGCTCTATAACCATCTTTTAAAAACATCCAGGTATATAAAAGTTCATTTCCAAATCTATTGGCAATCTAATTAAATCAATGCAGTATTTTCTCTTAGAAAATCTGCATTATTGTTATGTGTTATATCCTTCTATTATTCAGAGATATATCTATATGCTCTTGGTATGTGATATAATTTTGTGTTTTCTACACAACAAGATTTCCCATTCCATTTAAAAATTTAAAGACAAAAGTATAAAAGAAAGCTTATCTAACTTATTCATTATCCACGTATATTTTAAAATAATTGCTAAAAAACATACCTAGGATATTGAAACAATATTTAATGACTTTGTTATGGCCTATGTTTATCTGTAGAAACCTTATTTTAACAGACTTTTCCTAAATGGTACTGGCATTTCATTAAAAAATACTGAAGCTGAAAATAAAATACTGAAGGCCATTACGTATTCTACCTGCCATTATTAATTTCATGTGCCTAATGAGGAAAGTGGGATTCAGAACACTGCATGGCATACAAGCTGTAGCCAACTGTGAATACAGAAAATGATTTGATTTAAAGACCATAAGATCCCTAGTGACAGATATTTTTAGTTTTGAATTTGTAAGATGACATGAAGATTATGTTGTAAATTTAAAAAGTAAAAGATAAGTCAAAATAAGTCAAAATGATCTCTTTAATGATACCTTCCCTGCCTAACACCACAGTGACTCCCAAACACACAAAACCATGAAATCCAAGCACTTAAGTGAGATCATGTGTCTGCTTGCTCTCTGCTCTCACCTTTCACTCTTTCTACTTGCTCAGAAAACTGAAGCCATTTTGGACAATAGGCACCAAATGCGCTCCTTCAGAATCAGGGCTTTTATGAATGCTGTTCCCTCTGCCTAGAAAGGCCTTCACACAGACCACGCCATCACTCATTCATGCTCAACGTTCAGGTCTTCATTTCAATATTTCCTCCTCAGAGATTTTCAAAAATATTTAACTATGATATTGCCATTATCCACTCATTACTGTATTTTAGATTTTACAATATTTACTATAATGATAAATTTAAAAATGTATTCAATTATTAATGTGTTTACTGTCTATCTTCCTCACTAGAATACAAAACTGTGAAAGGACAGAGACTTAGGCTGTTTGGGTCACAGTTATAGCCCTAGAAGAAAGTTCAGTTCATAATGGCACTCAGTAAATATTTGATGGTAATAGTGGCTACATAGGAATAAAAATGATAAAACCAAGATTTTCTACTTGTTAGCTCACTTAATTTTTCTGTGACTTTGGTTAAGTCATGTAGGCTCTATGTAGCAGATTGGCAGTTTGATATAGTTATAAACTCCAAAAACAGATATTGGATTATGCTTGTAAACTGGTCTGTTAATCTGGGCATGATTAAGTTATGATTAGGGCGTTGACTGGGCCATGTCAATAGGGCATTGAGCCCCACCCTTGGTGGGTGGGGAATCGAATATAAAAGGCAAGGCAAAGGACAGAGTTGGAGTAGTTTTGATGTTGGAATTTTGATGCTGAGGGTTAATGCTGGAGCCCAGGGGAGTAAGCACACAGAGGACCTTGGTCATGAGGAAGGAGAGAAGGCTCCGGGAAAAGAGACAAGACGTTCACCTGATGGTTCACAGCTGGCCTTGTGGAAAGAGGCAAAGCCTAGAGAGCCTCATAGTCTAAAGCTGACCTTGTGAAGGAAACAGAGGAGCTGAGCCCTGAAAGAAATGCAGCCCTGGGAAGAGAGGAACCCAAGAAGCCTGAACCCTGACAAACCTCAGCAGCTGTCTTGCTCCAACACGTGGCAATGGACTTTGGTGAGGGAAGAAACTTACACTTTATGGCCTGGTAACTGTAAGCTTCTACCCCAAATAAATACCCTTTATAAAAACCAACCAATTTCTGGTATTTTGCATTAGCACACCTTTGGCTGACTAATAAACTCTACCCCTAAAATTATCCTCTAAAAAAGAATGATGAATAAATAAATAATATTTGGTGTACTTATTTAGTAGCATTGTTGTGTGGGTAAAATGGGCTAATTTGGAGAATGTAATTTGGGAATTGTAAAGCATTATAGACATATAAAATATCATCATTGCTCAGATTTGTTACCACATTGCTACATGTCCTGCAATTATTCCCAGAATCCACATTTACACAATTTCAGGAATGTGAATGCCATGGACTCCCTGCCTCTTGAAGGACAATAAATCCAACCATCATTATTACATTTTTCTTGCTATATCTGGCTAACTTTTTATGAAAATCTAGACAATTAGACTTAGTAATGACAGGAAAGATATGGGAAAGCTGGGGGCTATGGAAAAGCAGATATGAATTTTTACATTTGATCAGCAGAACATCTATTCACCAAGGAGTATTGGTAATATATCCAAAATACAGGTTTATAAAACCAAGTGTATGATACATTTAATAAGTGCCTTCTCCTGGGAGATAAAAAGCCAGAAAATTACAGTCATTTGGATATAACATATCTACCAATATTTAACAGAGGAAAATAAGAAGAGTACATAAACATGCTAAATTTTGTTAAGCATTTTTTTTCTTTAAATATACACAATAACAACTTTCTTAGATTGAATTTAGAAGGACCAGATAAGTTATACTCTACCCAACAAGAAATATTTATATTTATATTAACCTTATATGGTATCGTTACTAAACTGGAAAAAAAATAGCTTTAGAATAACTATTGGTCACAATAGCTGTGTTCATACCATATGCCTTCCTTATTTTTCAGCATTAATGACTTATTAAGTCACTTCAGTTATATGAAGATTACCTAAAGATGCACTGTTTTTTAATGGATAAAATATTTAATGTCAAATTGGCAAAGCAAAAGTAAACCTGGTTATTTTTGTTTTCAAAAAAGAATTTATCCTTCATACTTTCAGTGTTACTTTATGTTTTTTTTTTAATTTGGCTTATTAATTATATATAATTTAAAAAATGTTTCCCCTCACACAGTGCCAAGAACTCATTACTGAAACCAACAAAATAGGTTTGTAGGGAACACTACTGATAACCAAAACAGAGGTTAGAGTTATTTGCTCATATCTCAGTCTGGATAAAGTTAAGGCCCTATTTTCTTGCTCCTAGAAAACACAGTCACGTATTCTTTTGTTCCATACTCAAATATTTCCATTACATCAACCAGGTCATATATTAGGTAATTATTTTTTGGATAGAATGCGCTGTTTGCCAAAACTACCTCTCCCATCTAAGTCCTCAACAGTGTTTTTAGTCACTATTTCACAGATGTTATGCTTTTCTGTCTCACAAGCTATCACTATTATGTGAAAAGTCTTTACCTCCGGTATTGAATATACTTTTTCTACCTACCAAAGGTACTATGAGTCAAAATTAAACCTCCTAACTTTTTGAACCTCACTTTTTTTCATCAAGATTTGATTCTGTTTAATTTTTTTACATGGGAGGTGTTGATAGGTCCCTCTCTCCACCAAATTAATGTTTGAGTCTTACTTAACTAGCAGAGCTCAAATAAAAGTTCATGTTTGAAATGCAATAGTATTTTTTGATAAGATGTTTGCAATAAACAGGAGAAGAATGTGAGAAGTTTGCTTTTTCAAACCTTGGATCAGAGACAATGGGATCTGAAGAAGTGGTTGGAGGATTCCCTGATAAATCAGGGTAAAAAACTCAACTACAGTGGAAAAACAATCATAAGCTGATCCCTTTGATGTGCTTTAAGCACCAATAATCCAGCCACGTTCCCAGGTTAGCCCCTATATTCATGTATCAGTTGCCAACTAATTCTGGCTAAATAATGTTTATTGAAAGCAAAGTAGTGAATAGGGGAGGCAAGAGTGAGCTCTACAAGGAGAAAGACATTGAAAGTTTTACATTTCCTTGAACATTTTGGAAATGAGGAAGCGAATATCTTACAAAGATACAGCAAGGAGAAATTCCACAAAGATGAAATTTATTTGCACATTTCATACATTATATCTCCGTCCAACAGTGTCATTTTGTGACATATTTTTGTGATATATTTTTGGAATATATTCTTTTATACAAATACTCTTACACTACATTTATATTTACTATCATTTATATTTTATTACCTGGAACATTAATAACTAAGTGTCAAATTAATTTAAGAAAGAAAACAATCACAGATGATTAGGGAAACACTGGCTTTATTCCACATTTTTAAATACCCATTTTCTAATTACATTAAAATATTGAAACATATTGTCTATTTTTTTAAATGTTTTTCTGCCATTTTAATTATATTTTCACAAAATGATTGATTGGCTTTCTTCCCTGTGGTTGAAAACCACAAAGTTACATGTAAAATATACAAAGATGAAAAAATAATTGTAAAGGAGAAACCATTGCCCATATTATTTTGAACTCAGAAAATTTGAAAGGTCAGTTATAAGGATAGGTTATAAGAGCTGACCAAGAGAAAGGCAATTGACCCATTTTAATGACAGCCATCTAATTGTAATTTCATTTTCCTAAGAAAACTGATGATTATATGGTTTTCTTTTTTTTAATTTTTTTATTGTTCATAAAAATCAAGATTTTTCACAGTACACACCAATATTTGTAAAATGATATATAAATACATATGCATATATGTGCATTTTCTTACATAAATGTTATTTTATATATATATATTTTTTAAAGGTGCTTAGATTACCTAATTATTACTCAGAAATTACAGGGATTCCCATGTTCCCCACCTCCCATACCTCCCACAACATCCCACACGTGGTTTTCAAAGTTACAGAAACAAACATCTGTCAGTTCTGTCATATACTACCTTACAAAAGGTAGTCAAAACTATCGGTATTTATATAACAGATTTTACATTGATTTATTTAATTTCCTTATAGCTATCAGTTTAATTGTTACTCTTATATACTTCAGAGTTTACTTCCATGAGTTTACTCATCATATTTAGTTCATGTTGGTGAGACCATACAAAATTTTACAAAGCTTTAAGTATATGGTGATACATGGGAAACTTGCAAATAATGTAACTTATGGGTGATAGTTAACAGTAATAATGCAATATTTTGCAGCAATGGCAAAGAAGATATTATAGCAATTCTAAGGGACAACAATAGGGGGATTTGAGATTTTTCCTTTTGGAGTAAAGAAAACATTCTAAAATTGACTGAGGTGATGACAGCACAAGTCTGTGATAAAATGAGAGCCACTGAGCGTACACTCTGAAAGGATTGTACAAAACATGGGACTGCATAACACAGGGAATCCAGTGGTGGAAAATGGACTGTGGTTTACAGGACAAATATGAGAATGTTCTCTCATGATCTATAACAAATGTGTAATACTAATACAGGGTGTTAATAATCACATGGATTGGAGGAAAAATACACCAAAAATAAAATAGCAAGATAAGGGCTATAGTTAGTAGCAAGATTTTGATGATGCTCTTTCATAATTTGTAACAAATGCTTCACAACAATGCAAGTTGTTGGTGGTGGGGTGATGTATAGGAGCCCTGTATGTTGATATGCATGTTTGTTTTGTAAGTTCACAACTTTTACCATACACTTATTATTTATGTATGTTCATATATGAATGATATACTTCAATGAAATTTTATTTTTTTAAAAGTAAAACATCCTTTATCTATGGTCTGCTTTAAGGTTTTCTCTCTATCTTTGTTTATTCAGTAGACTGAATATGTTGTGCCTAGGCATGGTTTACTGTGTAATTATCATACTTGGAAGAATTATAGTGTTTCCCGTACCTGTGGGTTGAAGCACTATATCAGTCTTTAAAAATAAAATTCTATTATCACTTCAAATAATTATTTTGTTTCATTTTCTCTCTCCTGCTCTTCTGAAACTCTATACACATCTCACACATTTACACTGTGTCAAATGTGTCTTTTATGCTTGTGTGGGGGGTATGTTAGTATATTTGAGCATGTATTAGTGTGAGGTTTTTTAATGTCTTTGTTCTTTTTTATTTAGCAAGTATATTTTCGATTTTCCTCTACACCAACTCACTGCTCTTTTCTTCTACTTTGTCCAGTTGGCTGTTGCTAAACTCATCTATTTAGTTCTTAATTTCAGTTATTGCATTTTACAGTTCTAGAATTTGTATTTGATGGTTTTCTTATAATTTATTAGCTTCTGCATGTTTGAAATGCATTTGTTAGAGTTAGTTCAGCCTGCTGAAGTTAAATTTACAAAGTAAGATAGATTACCTGAAATGGTTTCATACTGGTTTGACATTCTTTATAATGCAATCTATATTTTGTCTAATTAATTACATTATTTTTAATATTTATATATATAACTTCAAATACTGAATATCTATGAGTTGCATTCTAACTTTTTTTTTTCCCCTCTTGGTCTTCTTTTTTTCACTCCCTTCCTATGTGTCTGTTTGTGACTAAATACTAGACATGTGAAAAAAATGTAAAATCTCTGAATGATGCTCTCTTCCTTTGGAGAATGTTTACCTTATTATTTAGTAGGCAGATAAAGGGGGTGAAATTACCATAATTCAAACAGGAACTGAGTTTATTCAAGATAGGGTCACATTTTTTATAATAATTGGTGTAGCAGTTTGGCATTATTTATGAATTCCAAAAATAGATATTGGATTATGTTTGTAAACTGGTCTTTTCCTCTGGGCTTATTAGAGTGTATTGGATTCATAGGTTTTACTTTTACTTGATTAAATAATGATTAAGGTTTTGATTGGGCCACATCAGTAGAACATTGAGTCCCCGCCTCCTTGGTATGCAGGGACTCACAGAGAAATTGAACCACGGAGAAGGGAGTTTTGATATTGGAGCCCAGGAAGTGAATACACAGGAGAAGAACACAGAGGAATAGAGATGGCTCCTTAGATACAGCAGAAGCCCTGGAGAGAGAGACAGAGCCATTCACCTGATAGTCTACAGCTTACTTTGTGGAGAGAGCAGAGCAGCTGAGCCTGGAGAGAAACAAAGCCCCAGGAAGAGAGGAACCCAAGGAGCCTGAACTCTTGGAAGACATTGGCAGCCATCTTGCCCCAACACGTGGCAATAGACTTTGGTGGGAAAGTAACTTATGCTTTACGGCCTGGCAACTGTAAGCTTGGGCCCCAAATAAATACCCTTTATAAAAGTCAACAAATTACTGGTATTTTGCGTCAGCACCACTTTGATTAACTAATATACACTTGGTCTGTATATGGGCCACAAGAATTCTCAATTGAGAGACTGGTAAGTGTACTACTGGGCAGTTCCTAAAATCCAATTTTGTCCACTCTACACCATGGGACTCTAGAAAACTTGACTCTGCTCTTGAGTAACTTTTTGCTTGACTTCTTAACCCCTTGTATTGTAAAGCTTAGGGATTAAACAAGTGCCTCGGGAGAAAAGCAGCTGAATTTTGAAAGGGCTTCATTATAGCTTTCTTCTCCCCAGGAACATGCACCATCAAATCATTTATACATTAGCATCCAAAAATTCCAATTTCGGTTCACCTCAACCCCATAATATGAAAGAAAACTCTGCTGGATTCTCAAACTCTATTTGGATTCTCAACTGCTATCCTCATTCCAAGAATAAGCAAAGGCCCCAATGGAGTAAAGAGGTTTAGTATATGGGCTCACCAGTTTTTGGATTTCATCTCTCTGTGATCTTGGCCTCTGAAACCCTGTGTGTTTCAGGATTCCAATGCATCCTTCAAGCAGATGATTTTTATATTTTATCTAGATTTTTAGTTGTTAAGGGAAGAGGCTTGGTACACCCAAGTTATTTATCATAGAGAGAATCAAAAGTTCCTAAATCAATTTAATATTTATATGTCAAGAGAAACTTCTGTTGTGAAGGGTTAGGACAGAGGAGTAGAAAAGAATTTGAGAGAAGAAAATGCATGTTTTCTGAGAATCTAAGATGAGTTATGGTTGCAGATCTCATTTAATCTATCTTATTTGAGTATCTTTACCCAAACCCATTTCAAAATTATTGTTTTCATTTTACAGTTAAAAATAGTGATATATATTGAGTAATTATAGGATTTCCATAGTTCACATAGGTAGTAAGTAGTAGAAGCTTTTTTGAAACCATATCTATCTAACTTGGCCTTGCATGTCTTTTACTGCACCATAATCTTAAATTTACACTAGACAGCACTAATTCTAACAAGTATACTCTATCTATCTATGCAGTAGAGAGTGACCTTAGAAAGACTTTTGTTCTTATGGAGAGCGAAATAATATTCAGTACATACTTGTTGACCAAGGACCTTTGTTATATTAATCCTGCTTAAATATGATTTATGTCAGTTTAAAAATTGTTATTCTTTTTCCCATTTGGTAAAGATTAAACAAGTTAAAATATACCCCTTTGTAATGTTACTTCAATCACTTTTTTTAAATTTTATAAGATGAAATTCTCTAAATACTACTTTATTCACTAAACCAATTCTATATCCACCACCATTATTGTTGCTTTGTGTTGTGTACAAATTGTGTACCCCCAAAATAGAATTATTGAAGTCCTCATCCCAACTGCCTTAGTATGTGCCTTTATTTGGAAATAGAGTAATTTTCTATTGAATTAGTAAGTTAAATGAGTACATACTAGATTAGCTTGTTCCTGTTCCAATATAACTGATGTCTTTATAAGAAAAGGAAAAGAGACAGCCTCTCATAAGGAAGATAGAACACCATGTGACAAAAGAGACAGAGATTGAAGCCCCAGAATTGCCTGACACTGCCAGAAGCCAGGAGAGCAGCATAGAAGAGATTGTTCTCTACAAAATTCAGAGGGAACATTGCCTTTCCAACATCTTGATTTTGGACTCTTAGACTTCAAAACTGCGATACAAAAAATGTTTCTGCTGTTTTAAGCAATTCAATTTGTGGTGCTTTATTATGGCAGACTGTTATAGTTTCTGGATGCCAAAGCAAATATCATGCAATTAGTTGGCTTAAACAACAGGAATTTTTTGGTTCATGGTTTTGAGGTTGGGAGAAATCTAATATCAAGGTGTCATCAAGGTGTTGATTTCTCTTAGAAGACTGTGGCATTCTGATACTGGCTGCTGGTGATCCTTGGTCCTTTGTTTTTCTGACACATGACAATGCACATGGTGGCCTATCCTGGCTTCTTGGTTCCACTGACTTCCAATTTCTGGCTGCTACCTGTGTGGCTTCTATTTATGTATCTGAAATTCATTCTGCTTATAAAGGACACTCTAATAGGATTAAGACTCATTCTCACTCAGCTGGGCCACACCTTAACTGAAGTAACCTCATCAAAATTTCCCACTCAGATGGGTTTACACCCACATGAATGGATTAAGATTAACATGTTTTTTGGGGGTACATAGTTCTGAGCCACCACACAGCCCTAAGAAACGAAGAAACTTTGCTTCTGCATCAATATGTTTTTTCATTAGACTCTAGAAAGGACATGAACTATGCTTAGTAGATTGGTAAGATTAATACAAGGTTCTATATAGAATATCCTAATTTATGCACTTAGGTCAGACTTTTAAAAAAATATCATTTTTTAATAGTCTACTGTAGCAGTTTGGTATTATGAATTCCAAAAATAGATTTTGGATTATGCTTGTAAATTGGTCTGTTCCTTAGGGTACATTAGATTGTATTCGATTCAGATGTTTCACTATTACTTGATTAAATTATGATTAAGACTTTGATTGGGCCACATCAATAGAATGTTGAGTCACCACCTCCTTGGTCGGCAGGGACTCACAGAGAAAAAGACAAGGCAGAGGAGTTAGTTAGAGTTTTGATTCTGGAGCCTGGGAAACAAGGACACAGAGAATTGGATACATAAGGAAAGAGAGAAGGTTCCATTAGACATGGCAGAGGCCCTGGGAAGAGAGACAAGCCGTTGGCCTGACAGTTTACAGCTGGCCTTGTGGAGAGAGCAGAGCAGCTGAGTTCAGAGAGCAATGAGCCCCGGGAGAGAGACAAGAATTGTCCTAGCCTGTGGCTGAGATTGGAAGAAGCTGGGACCACAGAGCCTTGGGAGGCGGTGGAATACTGAACACTCACAAACATTACCTGCCATCTTGTGTCAACACGTAGCAACAGACTCTGGGTGAGAAAGTACTTCTTATAGTACCTTGAGTTGAACTCTTTAGGGCCTTGTGACTGTAAGCTTCTACCCCAAATAAATACCCTTTATAAAAACCAACTGATTTCTGGTATTTTGCATCAGCACCCCTTTGGCTGACATCTACCTACTATGAATCATAGGTTTTTCTTAACATACCGTAAAAAATAAGCAAAACGACAGAGCTAAAAAATACAACAATCTCTAATTCCTTGTGTTTCTGCAAATTTACCAAAGGATTACTCTTCATGTCTTTCTACCCAGATACAAGTGTGATACAGGGATATATGTCTTGTAGTTTTTGGAACACACATGAAGGATATTACTTTAACAAATGTATAAATCATTTTATAGAAGCCATATTGTATTAGTTACATTATATTGAATTAAAAAAAAACAAAGCTCATTCTGCTCAGTAAATTTTCTCTTATTAAGAACCAGTTTATTGATAACAGTGATTTTTTGACAAATAAATGTCTTTAATTGATTGATTTAAAATGTAATTTGAAAGCCTTTAAGAGTTACATAAATTAACTTTCAAGTATATATCAGCAAGTTCCCCTGTCAGTTAGGTTGAAATTAGGTTTTAAATATAGGTTGAAATAGTTGTTTTTTTCTCCTTTCCCCACTCATTGTCATAGGATGAATGCCTTATATCCAAATAAAGACTCCTCATGCAACCTGGGTCAGTTTATGGAACAGTTAGGATGCCAGAAACAAAGGAACAGTAAATCTCTGCTCTAAACATTCCCTTCCTAAAAGGCTACATTTCAAAAAGATTTACATTATCTGCCAAAGTATGGTTATGCGGTCTCCTAATTCTTTATATGATCAATCTCTCTTCCCATCTGGATATAATCATACAAGAAAAAGTCAGAAAATGTATTAAATACAAAACCAACTCATCATTTACACCATTATCGAAATTCATGTATGAAGACTTTTTGAGTATTAAGCCTGTATCCAAACTTTGAATGCTTCAGCATCACTGTTCCTTTACAAACAAAATAGTTCTTAAAACCAACTATTGATCTCTGCATTTTTATTACTGAAGATTTAAATAATTAGGAGTGGAGAAAAGAAATAAATTTGATCACACCAGAAATGGAGAACTAACAAGCATTTACCAAGTGCCTTTGTGATGCCTTCGTGATTCCACAAATTTAAAAGAAAAAAAAAGAGATGAACAAGACACTAACCATTCCCTTTTGATACACATGAATTAACTGTGGAGCCAGATATAAAATGAAAAGATAATGTGATAAATGCTGTAATAGTTGTATACAAAGTCTTATGGGAACATCAAAAAGAGAGAGTTTACTTTCCTAGAAAAATTAGAGAAGGCTTCAAAGAAGACATGGTATTTGGGCTGGTTTCAGAATAAGCATAGAAGTTTTCCACAAAGTAAATAAAGAGGCAAAGGGAATGGCAATAAGGGTGAGATTGAGAAGGTGGGTGAGAATTAATTTTATGCGACATGAACTCATCATGTATTCTTATTATACAAATCCATAAGTAGCTTAGTAGCTATAAAGTCAATAGGAAAAATTATAGCATTCTGGTCATAGCAGACCTGCTTTTGAAAATCAAGCTATTGCAAGCATAAAATCAATCATTTTTTTTTCCGTGGACACTCTCATATTTCATAGGCTAAAGAATCAAAACCTCATCTAGAGTACTCTATGCACTGACCAGAAGAATCAAGAAAATAAGCAACCTTCATACTAATAAAATATCCTCACCTTTCATTATGCCTATATTTACAAACAATATTTATAATCTTAATGAAGGGATGTCAGCCGTTACTAGCAAAATCTAAGACCCAAATGTCTCCAGTGATGATCAGTTTGTTGTCTCTTTGCCTTTAAAAGGCTATTTGACACAATTTTGTTTAATCAGGGTAGAGAACTCTCTCAACTCATTATGATAGAGGTCCCAGTTGCAACATATTGAGAGTCATATCATATAAGCAAATGAGAAGTCATGAAATGGATATTAGCAAGCACATATATGATTAGGTTGTTCCCCTATAACAAGAGTCATGAATGTGTAGCCATGTCTTGAAAACATCAGTTTCAGGTCATTTTTAGAAAGAAAGGCAATAAGTTGAAACATTTCCAAATGAGAAAACACATATATTTTATAGCAGGTTAGCAGATTTCACAGCATGCTAAGTGATTAACAACATGTGACATAATGATGTAAGTGTCATGAATGTGTTTATATTCTTTAAGGTCAATATTCTGCATTGCTGGTGCCTGAACAAAGAAACCAAGATTAGAGACAACATTTGGACTGTGCCCTTCCGAGGTTTCAATTAGTTGTGGTTTTTTTTTGGTATTTATAAATATTTTGTTTTTTCAATACAGTTGTATTTTTAAATTCAATCTACTTAAGTAATTTCACTTTATACACATACACATATGTGTGTTTGCTTTTAGTGTAGCTGTTGATATAGTGTTTTTCATAAAACAATCATGAAAAGAGATGTGGAACGTCCATTCATTATTTTCAACTTAGGGAAATAGGCGAACTGACATTATTAGCTACTTTGTCCCATTTTTTTTTCTTTTCCTGCATTTGATCACTTCTGAGAAATTTCAACCTCTACTATTTTGATTTGCCATTTTTTATCTATTCATTATTTTTTTTAACATCCTTCCTCTGTTCCCCTTTGACTCTTATACAATTCAGAAATTAAAATGTTCAATGATAGATGACCAGAGATGAGTCCTCACAGATAGGATATTTTGGGGGTTTGGAGTTGTGAAGAGAATATAGGTCAACTAAATTTATTTCATTGTCCAGAATGCCACATAAGCCCCATTGCCATCTTCCACTTTCCTTAGTGTGACTGTTTTACCTTACTGTGTCCTAACACCAAGAACTGATGATACTATATTTTACTGTTTTTAGCAGTCTGCCAAATGATGATGACAATGTGTTTATGTTTCTCTCTACTATTTCATTTTCCTGAAATCTCTTGAGAAAGAAGTCTTCCAGAATAAGTATAGTCTGGCTCATGGCTATTCCAAGTTATTATCACCATTTATTTCAAGCTGGAACTGGAGAGAATCTCTCTGAGCCAAAAGATTTTAATCTTTATGCTTGAACAATCTTTGGATTCCAGAATGAGGCATCCCCATGAGATCCATTCAATAGTAGCAGTGGGAATTGTATTATGATGCCAAGTTAACGTAGAATGTCACCTTATCTTTTATACTTTTCAGTCTAGGAATTATTCAAACTAGTAGCATAACTATGAAAACTCCATCTCTTCTTAATCTTCTCAACTGCTTAGTTCCTGGGGAAAACATCAGTCTGATGACTGCAATCCAACTCTCAGACATTCCTGGGATGGTTTGGAGAGGAAAGGTCTCATATATCACAATAAATACAAAGATATAGTTGGAATTCAGAAAATAGAAAATAAATTGAATTCAGAAAGTACTATCAACTGCGTAGCAAAAGTTCTTTGCCAATAATGCTTAGATATTATTTCACATGGGATAGTGCAAGAAAATACAAAATGTGAACTCCCAAAGCACCAAAGTCTTTCAGGTATCTTTTAAAAACTTGTAAAATATATTTCATTCATAGTAAAATTAAACAGAGGTGATATATGAACACATTCTTCTATCAGTAATTTTATAAATATATATTTCTTCTGTTCGAAATTGCTTATGAAATTGTCCATCCGTAAAATATTAGTCTGCATTCGTCTATAAGGAAAACAACTCACTTTTCACCCATAATAAACTGAGCCCACTGGTTTATTAAGTAGTAAGTAAAATTATAATCTCTTGGAGAAAACATTATTTTAAAATATTGTGATGAAAATAGATATTTTACAATCATGTGACTCTTTTTCCAATAATAATCCATACTCAAGTTTGACAGGATTATTAAGAAGTTTTCTTTTATATGTATTTTATTTTATACAAAACTGATTTTGTTTTTATTTTTTTGCCTTGAATATATGGTAAGTTGCTATTACACAGTTCACAGACTTTACACAGCCTCTGCTGAGGGATAATTTGCTCACATTTCTATCATTAACTGCTGTGGAAAGTCTAACTTTTTGGCTGCCTTTAGAAGAGTTTATGAGTGTTTTATGATGTTTCCTGGTTATACTGTATTTTTACAACTGTTGCAAATAGACACAAATGTCATAAATTATTGAAAAAAGTTATCCTCGATCCCTCTGAATTTAATGAGGAACAGTTACAGAAAAGGGAAGTTTGCAAGTGCCACTAAAGTCTGCCTGATGAATTCCACATGTAGAACAACTTCAGATCTCTGAATCAGATTTGTTAAACTTCTAATGCACTCTCTTTTCTCCAATCTGACACTATTTTAAATGTATAAATTCTTAATTCTGCATAACTTGCCTATCTGCTGATGAATATGGCTATTGGTTTCAACCAATGGTCCAAAGTGGCTTTCTTTCCAGATACTATGAATGAGCCTATATGTTCTCCCTCAAATCAAATTATTTACACAATGGATGCCTAAGAAATTCCCCATGCCTAAAATCTTTAAAATTTATTATCATGTTGAGTGCTGTAGTTGAGAGACAGTATAAACTTCATGCCTGGCTGAAGAATTTACATTGATCATCACAAATACATTATTCCAATTGCATCTATTATTAATAACAAGTATTTAGTGTAAAATATATGCCTGGACTCTTGCTAAGTAATATGGATTCAAAGAGGTGAAATGTAGAAATTACAATATATTTGAGGGCATATTATATTTATAACTAGCAATAAAGGAACATTCTAAGTACTTAATTTATGTTCCTGATAATAAAGGTACCAGTGTTATGGAGAAAAGCAGCCTAGTAAGGAAAATATCCTTGAGGGAGACATGAATTGGACTGTAAATTTTATCAAAATTGAATTTAAATAATTTAGAAAATGGGTTCAAAAACAATAGTCCAGAAGAACAACTTTAGACATCTGTAGGTTTATCAAATAAAGCTGAATGGAATGATGAAGAACAATCATATATTTCACTTTAGACCAGATTATACAGAAAAATGGATAACCTAGAGATAATAAGAGAGATTATATTAAATAAGCAGCCCCCAAATCCCAGTAATTCAGAGAAGTTTAACCTATTTATTATTGCTTGAATTGTCACTAAATCTAGTACTAAGAACAGTAACTGATTATAATCAAAATTTCTTTCTTTTATTTCAAAATTTCTATAAACATGTATAAATTAGAAAAGGAATTAGAAAGGAAAGTTGGAATAGAGTGAGGTGGGGACTCGATAACACTTAAAACACATAACTATCTGTTTTTTTAAGTAATTCAACATTAGCTGAGTGTAACATGAAAGCAAATACTACTCAGAATGCATACATAATTTGTCTCATCACAGCCTTATACAACCCAGCAATATAGATCATATTGTTATGCAGCTTTCTAAATTATAAAATTGAGTCTTTGTAAGGTTAAATACTTGCCTGAGGTCAAAGAACTAGTTAAGTGATGAAGAACAACCTTGAATCAATGAAGTCTGACCCCAGGTCTAGGTTCTAACAAATATTCTACAGTGGAATATACTTCTACACATAGGTCATGTCTGAATTCAAGATTATTGCTAGCTCTGAATCTTTCTCTACACTCACACAATACTCCAAAATGCATACAAATTGAGGAGTTGCCTTAGGTTCCTTTTATTTGTTACTACACTTGATTCAAAAGAAACCTAATCCAACATTGTCTACTATACTAATATTTTAGCAAAATTATACATGAACTCTATCTAGGGTTAACAGTACTCTTGAAGAAAAATAATATCCGAGAGTATCTCATATGGTAACTTTCAGTTGGGACCATAATTTTTCTTACATTAAAGGGTTTCTAATATTTTGGTGAAGCTACCACAACTGAACTTTTGTACAAAATTCATTGGTTTATTCATCTAACAGCATATATAACTAAAGATTAAAAAATGTTATGTGGTAGACGTAGAAGGAAAAACATTGAAAACAAATTTTGAAATGAGATATAGCTTTGGAGAGTTATCTATCCAAATATTTGAAAACTTTAACAATATTTCTATAAATTCAGTAGAAATTTTTAAACATATATATATATTGTTTAAATCTCTTTTCTTCCTATTCATTGAGAATTTTTATTTCTAAATGCATACTATTGCTTACCCTACAAAGAAAAATAAATGGATATAACTGATGCACCAATTCTTTTTCCAAGTTAGGTACAATAAATTTGATTTTAGAAAAGTTAGAACTTTTAAAAAAGAATGTAAATGAGACAAGCACACATCACAGAAATTAGTCTATTTTAATTTGCTCCAGGGAAACCAGGAAGATGCCTAAAGATAAATGCAGTTTATGTCTTCTTTGTTGCTATCATAATTGTGCTTTTGTTCTATTGCTGCATGTATTACCATTATCAAACTACTGTATATTTGATGCTTGCCTGTGGCAGTGCAGTGGCCCCTACTAAAAGAAGAAGGAGCAGCATCAGGACTACATTAGGGAAGGAATGTTTTATTTAAGGACTCGGCTGGTTGCACACTACCATATTTCCCTTTACAATTTGCTCACTCTAATTGTTAAAACATTTCCTGCTATTTCAGAAGAGCAGAGACCACAAAAGCCTAAGATGAAGCAGCACCAGGTTTACACTGAGGAATGAACTTGTTCTGTGACTTACAGTTTGGAGCACTTAAGAAATGTCTTGTACAACCACGTTCTTTCCCATATCTATTAGTAGTCAGAATACAATATCTGCGCTTCCATAGGCTTTGAAATGAGTGATTAATGAAACCTCAGTATTTATAAACTTTGTGAGTGAAATTCAGAGACAGAAACACATGCAAAAGGACCTAGAAGCATACATACAGAGAAAAAGTCTGAAGAACTTATGATCCAAAAATTGATTCAAGATATTTGGGCTATTTTCACCTGATTTATAGTTTTAGTGTAGAGAGTGAATGCTGTATCACGGTTCAATGACCTGATGAGAGTGATTAAAAAAGATTAGTTGGTCATAAAAAGGAATTATGTAAAAAGTGGAAACACATACAGGTGTATGAAAAATGAATAATAAATTTCCTATATTAATAGGTTCCAAGTGCAGTTTGAGATAAATTATCCTTTGTTTCTGGCAATTATTGCAATTGCCAAATTAAGACATTGCTACATTCTTCAAATGTCCTGTGAGCTCTCTATGTTCAGGACATCCTGAATATCTCTCAGCTCTTGACATGATAGGTAATAAATGTAAACAAATCAATACACAGACTATGGAAATATATTTCAATCATTAAAGCACAAATCTTAATTTCTAAATTACTGATGTTTTTTTCCCATGCATTCAATGTCAGCAATGGATCAAATATGTTTTAAGACTTTTTGGTGGCATATTTTCAACCAAAGTAAATGTTTAAGTCAGTATCTTTTCAATATCATAATCACTGGGATGCCTGTGAGAAAGGCAGATTCTTGGACAGAGCCTCGAGCTAATTGAGTCAAGATTACTGGGGGTAGAAACTAAACTACACCTTCTCAACAAATTTCCTAGATAATTGTTTATGAGTTCTAAAACTGGTGTATTACTGATTTAAGCACTCTCTGGCCACAGAAATGAAATTGGTAAACTTTCCCCAAAAATAGAGATTTTTAAATTTTGTTTTTTTTCTTTCTATGACATCAAATCACCTGTTTGACCAAAGTATTCAACGTAATTGTTTCATAACTGTGCTTTTCAAATCTGATTATGCATTAAAATCTCCGGAGACCCAATGCCAAAGATCAATTTTTTCTGGATTTAGAACATTTCCATCACCCCAGAAATTTCCTTCATTCCACTTTCCAATTAACTCTTCTCTACAAGAGGCATCCATTATTAGTTTTGTCTGTTCCATACATCATATAAATTTAATTCTATTCCATGTATTGGAATATCAGGGACAAATGTTTCTTTAGCCCCCTCCTAGGTTTTATAGTATTTCAAAGTGTGGTCTGCAGTTATCTTGGAGCCTTTTTAAAAATAAATTTCCTGACCACTATTCTCTTATTCTTTGTTATCATTTCTCCTGTGTATTCAGGATTAATATCTGATAAGTTGATTATAAATGAGAATCCTCCCCATCTAGGAAAGTCCTGTAGAATAGAAAGGAATGTTCTTGGAATTTGTTAATTCAAAATCAATGAATGAATGTTAAGTACTATTATCTTCTCATTGTCTACTCCTATGAAAATTATTCAGACTTAAAAGGCTTTAGAATCCCTTGGCTCATGGTAATTTAAGTGGAGCCTTTATTTATTTATTTATTTATTTATTTATTGTATCCTTTATATTAGAAATCCTGACTGCTAGAGAGATAAAAAAAAGAATCCAGCCCTTGCTTACCTATCCAATCTCACTTCCTGCCACTTTCTCTTTTCCTCAGAGGTTCTAGCTCCGATTTCTTGTAATTACTTGAATAAATCCCAATATTTACTGCCCCAGAGCATTAACACACCCTGCCATTCTGCCTCAGATTTCCTATCTCTGCTTTTTGAAAAGCTAAGGTATCATTCTTCCATTATCTGTGTACATATCCATTCTTGAGAGAGATCTTTCCTGACCTTTGTTTTGGCTCTCTAGCAACACCTTTGTGTTTTAGTTTAGTTTACTAAATGCAGTCTAATATTTGCTCACTGGTTCTCTTCACCACGTTGTAAACTCCACGACGCCAGTGACACCAGGCATCTCATTTACCTTTAAATGGCCGGAGCCTAAATTTTGACTGGAATATTAAAGATCCTCAAAGAAATGATGGCTTTGCCTTTCCAAATAAAATCTGAACACTTACTTGTTTATTAGAACCCAATTGCTCCAGAGTAAGAATCCTCAAGCCCTTCCCTCTTGTATCATTTCCTCTTGGTTCAGAGACATTAGATGTCTTCAGAAGAGGGAAACTGTGCTTCTTAAAACATTCTGTATATATTAAATCTGGCATCAGGGTATTGACAATCTCTTGAGAGTATTTATATTTGACATAGTATAAGAGGGCTGTGAAAACACTTTCTAATTACTCTCTACAAATAAAAGAACTAGCATTCACCATCCTCTTTCTATTTAATTTTGTTCTAAAGATGCTATCTGTTTCTCCATATCCCTCAGGTGCTTTGTGTCACCCAACTGATCTGAACAACAGGAAAAAGGGACTCTCACTCTTTTAAGAAATCTGATGTTGGAAACTACACAGAGCTAAATATTGCATTAAAGAGGATTCCATAATAAGCCTGACTGCTTCCCCTGTGGAGAAGTATCTTTCAGTCTTGCTAATATACCCATGTGTAATGAGAACTCTGCTCTGTGGATGAAAGCACAGCAGGGCTAACAATACGGGAGTAGAAGCAAAAGGAAGGTGCTCCTTATGAATATTCCTCATCCTTCTTCCCTAGCACGACAGAAGACAGTCAAACCAATTGACCATAACTCTAAATCAGAAACAGAAGGTGTAGTCAATGTCTATAAAAGGCAGTTTTGCATAATTCCTCATAAATTAGAAGAGAAAAATACTTGGGCTTCTTTAGTCCATGAGAAGACTGTTCTTTCAATGATTATGTTGTGGTTCCTAGCATTGCAGCCAATGGTGGTGTGGCTACTGCGATTTTAGTCATAAAATACCTATGAGAACTCCAGATGTTGCCTATGAGGCCAGTTGTTAATGGAGCAAGAAAGAATTCATTCCATGCCCATTTTCTACTTTGGTGCTGAAATGCGAGCTAGTCCATGGTCTAGATCCCACCCACATGCCAGCATGCACCTGCAAAAGTCTTCAATTTGGGGTCTTTTAAATCACTAGCAGACACCCTGATTCAGGTTTACGTATTAAAAATTCCATTGCAGGGAAAAATACTCCAAAAACTCAGAGCTCTAATTCCTTAATGAATTATGTATGTGGTGAGGGATATATACAGACAGACATGACTTGATTTCCTGTTCAGAATACTAAAGAGCATATTGCAACATGAACCAAGTTTATTTCAGGGCTAATGTTTCAGTCCCATTTGTGAGTAAAGCAAAATGCTATCAAGATTTGCTTTAATTGAGGAAACTGGGAGTTCCAAGTTATTAGTAAAAATATTGTTGACAACATTTAAGCTCAAGATGCAAATGCAGCCTACTTTCTACAAGTTAACTCTACAGTCTTTGGAGGTATTGTGCATGTGACTAGACATCCACAGTCAAGGCCCACTTTACACAGATTCTGCAAAGGCTTTCTTCTCGTTTATAGAAGCATGCTCCTACAATCACCAAGTTTCATTTTAGGCTCCCAATGAACCAGAAACCCAATGTTAAAGTCATCTGAAATCACCAGCTTTCTTATGTTTTTTACCTGGAGTAATAAATCTTTCCTTTGGGAGGGAGTCAATTCCCCTGAAATTTGGGCCAATTTCACCTGACACTCCTCCTGTGCCCCATTCAGGGTTTACAAAAAAAATGTCAAACCAAAATAATTTTTACCAGATTTAGATTTTCTTTATATGTATGTATATATATATATATATATACAGACACATGTGCGAGGTCCCAAGTCACTTCTTAAATAGTAATCTGGAGGACAGAAATGGCATCAGCTCAGACTGCCAGGACTAACATGAAAAACATACACAGACTCAAATCAAACTTCCTAGCCCTCTGTTATCTCTAAAAATGAGGCCAAATGAAGTTTTATGGTAGAAGTTAAGAACATGTGTGAATAGTTAACCAGTTACGTCCCTATTATTCACAAATTGAAGTAAATGCACTTTAATAATTTCAGTCCACACAAGCACAAAAAAGTTAATGATATGCTTACTGGTTGCTTTATCCAAGGCTGATTCCAGGGTACTGTGCCTTTTGGAACCCAGATAGCTCACAAGAATGAGGGCTGTGACCAGGTCCTGGATCTTCTAGTAGAGGGCCCAAGGGAAAGCATTGTCTAGAAAATGTTAATCTAGATCTACTTCCTAGAGAGGTATCATCATTGTTCCTTGTTCTCACTTGAAACTCTGGCTCCCACCCACTTCTGCTCTAAACTCATATCACTGAGAGAAAACGTAAAATGAAAGCATTGAAAAGTCATAGTTTGCCTTACTGCCTACCTTGTTAGAAGTCAGGATAGTTTTGGAGAGGAAGATAGGGTTAGTGACTAGGTAGGGGCATGAGTGAAGCTGGTAATATCCTTTTTCTTGATCTGGTTGGTAGTCATGTAGGTGCATTCACATTGAGAAGATGTATCCAGGTGTTTAGTGACGATATTTGTTCTTATATGCATGTTAGTTATATTTTAAAAACCTGTCTACTAGAAAAAAATGTGTTGCTGTGTTCTGAGATAACTATCCACCTGTAAAAGCAACATAAAGCAGTGGGCATGACTGACTCTGCAGGTCTGTTAAAGTCTAAGTGTGGGAGCCTAGAAAGTAAGATATGGGTTGGACTCTGACAAAGTAAGAGAAACAACTCCCCCCGCCCCTGTGCAAATCAAGAGACTGACCAGAGTCACCATCATTGCCTAAAATTTGGGAATGGGAAAAGTTGGAAAAAGCTCTTACTATTCTCTGGATCCACAGCTTAATTAAAAATTCCATGTCTAGGGGGGCAAGAGTAGAAATACAGAGTCTGAATAGTCAAGGCCTGCTCTAGGTTGTTCATGGCATCGTGGATTAGATCTCTCATATTTTAAATAACGCCAATGCATAGGAGCCCTGAGATCTATTATAAACCCTCAGAGTAGTTAGATGAGAGAACAAAGAAAACAAAATGAACTTTTGCAAGAAGCAAACCAACAACTCACTCAAAGCAAAGCTGGATTAAAAACAAACAAATAAATAAAACCTCAGCTATTATTCTTTCAATGAAACATCAACCAGTGGGGAATGATGGAGTACACATAAAAAAGCAATAATTAGACAAGCTATCTTCCAACTAAAAATGGAAGATAAAGAGCATTCCTTCAAAGTGTTTATGGAAAACAATGGTCATTAAAGAGTATGTCACAAAAGTGTGGGTAATTTTTTAAGTGTACATGCATATTATGAGATTTTGTTTCTATCTGCACAAAATTTGTTGAAGAATTGATAAGGAATGACTTCAGTAAGAATTAGCTGAACCTTAAGAGAAGAAATGCAGAGCAATTAATAAATGATATTCAAAATATATTATCTGTTTTAATTAAATATTGAATGCAACCTATCATCATAATTAAATTTTACTTAATAAAAATTTTGAAACTAAGTTTCCAGAAATCATTAGAAAAAACATTTTTCATAAGAAATTAAATTGCAATAAAAATCTTTCTCTCTTTGCAAGAAGGGTGGGTAAATTGAATAACTTTAAATTTTGTTAGAAAAAAAATTGTGATCCTTCACTCTACAAATATTTCCTGAGTGCTCTTCTAGGTTCTAGGAGATTGCTTGGATTTTTGGAGGAACAGAAGTCCACTCTGAGTGAAGCAGAGAGTGTAATGGAGAAGTTACTGGGAGGTAGCAGGATATCAGAGCTACACGACCTACGAGAGTGTTCCAAATAATGGTAAAGACATTGGTGCATGCTTTCAAGAAGATGGTATAATAAAGGTATCTGATTGCATTTTTTGATGTATGCTGACAGCTTTTATGCCTCAGGACTCCTTGTTCCCTTTTTCCCCACACCTGGGAAAGCTGATAAGAAAGCCTGGTTCTCTTCCTTTGGCACAAGCAGGAGATTCAAACCATGCAAGCTCTGCCCAAACCCAGGAATCCTCTCATCATCCTAACCACCTCCTAGCCACAAGAAAAAACCCCAAACCAGTCACCTTTTCCTGCTCTCTTAAGTCAGTTTTGGACCTGCTTGGGAGTCACTCTGCTCTTCCCAAAAACCTTCTTATATGGTAATAAACCTTTTTGTGCCCACTTTTTATGTATGTGGCATCATCAATCTTGACATCTAAACTAAATTTTGAGTGGCCACAACAGATGGTAAGGGCTTTAGAGGGTTTGAGTAGGTGTAGCTATTATCTGACTAATATTTTCAAAAATCACTTATTTTCTCTGTACAAAATAAATCCAAGGAGGACAAAGAGGGAATGTGGAGAACTATTGCAGGTTACTATAATAACCTAAACCAATTTTTTCCAATCTCTTCCATTTCAGGAAGGCCACGTAGAAATTAAGACTGTCTTTGTGGTATACTACAAAAACAAAAGAGACTGTTCAGGGCCAGAAAATCTTCCCAGTTCTTCTAATTCTTCCAGGCCCCACTGAAGATGAGGTAATACTTTGTCTTGGTACACTTGAAACATATTAAGCAAACATATTGGGAAGAGATGATGACGGTTTGGGCTCAAGTAGCAAAAGGGGAAGCAGTGAGAAGAAGCGGTTTTCAATATAAAGCAATTGGATTTGACTGTATGTTAGACATGAACTAAGATGAGAAATCAAGCTAACTCCAAGGTTTTGGCCTGAGACAATGGAAGAATGAAGTTGCATTTACTGAGTGGGAAGACTGTGGGAGGATTTGGGTTAATGGACCAGAAATGAAGTGTTTTAACTTTAAACATAATATGTGTGTTGGCCAAAAGTATATTAACATTTGGGGAGTGTGTAATAGTTCAGTGGTTGAGTGCCTGCTTCCCATGTATGAGGACCCAGGTTCAATCCCCAGTACCTCCTAAAAAATTAAAAAAGTGTATTAACATTCATTAACATTAAGAATTCAGAATCATTAATATAATTTTGCCAGAATTGTTCTTTTAAAAGTTGGAGCTGAATGGTACAATATACTCTAACATTTATTTTTTTGTGACTGAAAAATTACCTCTATATAACACCTATCAATTGACTATTTAAATATGAAATTGCACATAAATTACAGTATTTATCTTCAGATTTCTTTTTCTTTTCTTAGATTTGGGTGAATCATATTATGAGATTTACATGATAGATATTTGGAAGGAACAGTGATAAGTTTTATTAAGTAAATAACAATAATACTGTCATGAAAAGGACCTTTTCAATATATCATAAGTATAAAGCCTGGTGCATAGTAGGCTTTATTAGTCATCCAAAGGGGCGCTGATGCAAAATACCAGAAATCTGTTGGCTTTTATAAAGGGTATTTGTTTGGAAAAGAAGCTTACAGTTACCAGGCCATAAAGCATAAGTTGCTTCCCTCACCAAAGCCTGTCGCCACATGTTGGAGCAAGATGGCTGCCAACATTCAACCTTCCTCTTCCTCTTAAGGCTCCATAGTCCCAGCTTCTTCCAATATCAGCTTTAGGCCATCAGGCTCTCTAGGCTTTGTCTCTCTCCCAGGGGCCTCTGCCATGTCTGTGGAGCTGTCTTTATTCCTCTGTGTTCTTCTCCTGTGTGTTTAACTTCCCTGGCTCTAGCTCAAAACTCCAACCTCCCTTCTCTGCAGTGTTGTTTCTCTGTGAGTCCCCAAGGGGGCAAGGACTCAACATCCTACTAATGTGGCCCGATCAAGGCCCCAATCATTATTTAATCAAGTAAAAGTGAACTCTCTGCATCTAATATAATCTAATATGCCCAGAGGAACAAATCAATTTACAAACATAATCCAAAATCTATTTTTGGAATTCATCAACAATATCAAACTGCTACATAAGCCATCATTACATTTTGTTGAATAATTTTGGAGGAATTAAGCATTTAACATATTATATTTCCAAATCAATGATTTTTGTCCTAATTTAAACCTATTTGGATTTTTAATTTATTTTTTCATTTTGATATAATTGTTGATTAAGATGCAATTACAATAAATAATACAGAGATCCTGTATACCCTTCACCCAGTGTTTTAGTTTGCTACAGGCTGAAAATGTGAAATACCAGAAATGGGTTGGTTTTTATAAAAGGGATTTATTAGGGGAGAAGCTTAGAGTTCCAAGGTTGTGAAAATGTCCAGTCAAGGCATCCTTGGGCCAAAGTGGTGAAAGTGTGTCAAGCGCTTATGGACTACAAAGTGTTTGAAGCAGTTCCAACAAAAGTCTTCAGAAAAGACAAAAAACTTACATTTGAAGATAGTAGTTGCAGCCTTTATAGGTTCACAATGATATCTAACCAAGACAGTCAATCAGGCAAAGAGAACAAACTATATTCACCTTCCAGGTATGCAGATGCATTATTTAAGTCATCTGATATCAAATCAGAAAGTTTAGAGGATCTGTGGAACAATCTGAGTTTAAATGTCCAAATCAAGGCATCAATAATGTCCAAATCAAGGCATCAGTAAGAGATGCCATCTCAACAAGTTGCAACTGTGGGTGATCAGGCACGTGGCAGGGCATAATAGTGGTCTGCTTGTCTCTCCCCTCTACTCTGGGCCTGCCTCTTTCAGCTTTGAGCTGCTCTATGATCCTAACCTCTTGGGGGCCTATTTCTGTGCCTCTGTGCTCCATTGATTCCACCCTCCAGCCTTCAGAAACTTTCCATCTGTCTCTTGAGGCTTTTGTCCTGTGTGACTCTGCTTTTATTCCTCTATTTACATAGGACTCCCTAAGAAGATTAGGATCCATCCTGGGTCCTGCAAGTTAATCAAAGGCCTTTAACTAAAATGATCTAATCAAAAAGTTCCTTAAGTCTATCTAACCAAAAGGCCCCACATACAATAGATTTACCTGCCCAAGAGTGGGTTAGCTTAAGGACATAATTTTCTAGCGTCCACAAAATTCCCATTCTGAATTTTGCACTACTATTGTACAATATCACAACCAGCAAATATATATTATGTGAGTTTCTTTAAAGCTTATCTAGTCTCTTCCTTTGGTGTATGGGTCTAATCCCTTGGGCAATACCACTCTGTCTTTATTACTTTAGATATATAACAAGATTTAGGGAAGCAGATGTAGTTCAAGTGGTTGAGCACCTCCTTCCCATGTATGAGGTCTGAGTTCAATCCCTGGTACCTCCCAAAGACAAAACAGACAAACAAACAAATGAAAAAAAAAAAAAACAACTCTCATTAGGGAGTGGATGTAGCTCCGTGTTTGAGTGCTTGCTTCCCATGTATGAGGTCCTGGGTTCAATCTCTGGCACCTTGTAAAAAAAAACAAACAAAGATTTAATGTCAGGTAAAAAGATTCCTACTCTTTTATCCTTTTACAAGCATGTTTTAACTATTCCATTATACTATTTTGCCTTAAATATAGAAAAATTATTTCCATTTAAGACCCTTTACCTTCTCTATTTAAAAATATATAATTATCAGTTTTTTCTTTACAAATATTAAGCACAAAATCATAATTTATTATAATTTATCTTTTTAACCATAAAAATTTTTAAGAAACTCCTAAGAAGTAGGATAATCTATTATATTTACTTTTATTTTTGCCCATTCGATGTTTTCATTCCTTTCTGAAGTTCCAAGCCTGTTATCACTTTATTCCTATGTATAGAATGTCCTTTTGCCATTCTTGAAAGGTAGATTTGCTAGCAGCAAATTCTTTCAGGTTTCTTTCTTCTAAAAAGGTTTTTATATTCCCTTTGTTTCTGAAGGATATACACATCATACATCAAAATTTTGGTTGACAATTTTTTTTTTTCAGTACTTGAAAAATGCTTTGCCACTGCCATCTGGCTTCCATGGTGTCAAATGAGAAACGCACTGTCTTTAAATTTGTGTTCCTTCGCTTATAAGTTATGTGTTCTTATCTCATTCTCTCTGGATATTTTCAAGATATTTTCTTTATCTTTAGTATCAGAAGTTTAATTATGATATGCTTTGCTATGGATTCCTTTGGCCTTATCCTGTTTGGGTTTTTCTTGACTTCTTTAATGAATAGGTCTTTTGTCAAATTTGGGAAATTTTCAGCGATTATATCTTTTAATACTTTCTTAGTCTTACTCTCTTCATCCTCTCCTTCTAGGACTCTAATGAAAAGAATTTTGGCCTTTTTGTTATTGTCATTCTGTTAATGGAAACTCTGATCGTTTTTTTTAAATCTACTTTTTGCTCAGATATTTTGACTGACCAAATTCTAATGACCTGTGCTAAAGTTCACTAATTATTTGTGTGTGTGTTTTTTTTTAAATAATCTGTACTTCTTTGATGAGATTTAATTTTTTTTTCATTTGTTTCAAGAGTATTCATAATTGCTTTTTGGAGCATTTTTATGATAGTTCCTTTAAAATCATTGTTAAATTATTTCAGCATCTTACTCACCTTTTTGGCATCTGTTGATTACCTTTACTTATTCATATTGTGATTTTGGTTCTTGGTATGACAAGTGTTTTTCAATTTTATGCTTGACACTTTGGGAATTATATTATAAGATGCTGGATCTTATTTAATCTTTTTTTTGGGGGGGAGGGGGCAGGATGTCCCCTGTTGAGGAATAGTGCAAGGTGAGTGTGTAGGTTCAGCTTCCCACGGTGTCCTACAGAATCCATCCATTAACAATGAAGCACTGACTCATACTGTCTTATTGCAGACATGTGAGATAGAAGTTTAGTTCCCTTTCAGACCTGCTGAAGCCTTCACTGATTTACCCAACTGTTACCATTCAAGTTGGGTTTAAGCTTAACACTCTTCTGAGCCCTGCTGATACTAGGGAGAACTAAAATGAAGTACTGATCCTGATCACTTTGTTGCTGCTTGGGGGGGGAGGGACACGGAGGAGTCAGAAGCGCAACATTCTAGTGGGCCCTATAGGCACAAAGGGAGAAGACAAATACAGTAGAGTAGAAGAGGGGTTATGGAGTACCAACTATCCCCACCTCCAAGCACCTCTTTCACCATGTTGACACTGGGTTGGCATGGAATCTCTGCTCCCTGATAAGTCCTGTTGACTCTGGTATTACAAAAGTGTGGGGGGAAGCAGAGTATCTACTATATATATTCCATACCAATAATCCTGGTTTGTTGATGTCAGGTGGTTGTAGAGGCTCAGTTCCCAACTGGGATCACTGATTTACTTTTACTCAAATTTTACAAATTAAATATATATATATATGATTAAACAATATAATATTTAAAATTAAAATTTAAATATTCATATTCCTACCACACAAAACTATAACAGTTTTGTTTCATGTTATTTTGCAGGCTTTCTCTGTATGAATTCATATTTTATACAGTTGTCATAGTAATGTATATATTATTTTTTGTTCTTTTTGTGCTTATATTGCATATATTTTCCATGATTCTGATTATCATTCTATTGGTTGCATAATATTTTATTATGATTATATGTGATAACTTATTTAAACCTTATTATAACTTTGGAAAATATCATTTTAAAAATCAAGTGTGTAGCCAAATGTATGCCAAGGTAGCTATGCCATAAGTTATTCTTATTTTCTGTTAATGAATATTACTTTTCTGTTGCTATTATAACAAATTACCACAAAATTTATGGTTTTGTAAAGTACAAGTTTATTTTATTACTTTTCTGGAAGTCAGAAGCCCAAAATATGTGTCACTGGTCTAAAGTCAAAGACAATCAAGGCTGTCTTCCTTTCTGGGGGCACTAGGAGAAATCTTTTTTTCCGTGTACTCGTCACTACCCCCATTCCCTGCCTCTGGCCTCCTTATATCTTTGAATCCAGCATTTGCCATTAAATCTTTTTTCACATTGAATCACTCTGACACTGTTCCTTCTTCCTCCCTCTTTCACATTTAAGAACCCTTGGGATTATATTGGGTCCATATGAATAACCTAAAATAATTTTCCTATGTTAAGGTCAAATGATTAGCATTCTTAACTCCACCTGCCACCTAAATTCCTCTTTTCCATGTAACATAATATATTTACAGGCTTTGGGTATTACATATTTGTGAGGCTATTATTCTGCCTAACACAATGACAATTTGATTTGGTTACACATTTTATTTAACTGAGTCGTGGTAACCACTGTCCACAAGAAGAAACTTGAGGCTCATAATTCTACTATAGACAATTCCTCCTTTCACCACCAATTACTAACAGAAGCTTGTAAAGTCAAGATTGATTCTAAATAAATGTGACTTTTAGAATATAGATTAGATGCTAAATCATTCTTAAAACATGGTAAAAGTGGGAACATTCATTTCTGAAATCCTGTATCCTTAAATACATTCTTAAAATAGACATTTGTCAAAAATACAACATCAGCTGTAATCAGATTTAACCAGTTTCTAAGGTAAAGATATTGAGGAGAAAGTTTGAATTTTAGGATGAGAAAGATCCATGCCAAAAATCTAGACCAACTTCATCTATTTTACAAAATGATGAAACTGAATCATTTGCCTATAGTTACACACCCAATAAGTAGCAATGGAGAACAAGAGCCAGTAATCAGTTTTTCTGAACTCTAGTTCATGACCACTGTATTTCATTTTTACATCCTTCAGAAAAAAAAAGAAGTGTTCATAATTATTTATTTCAATTTAAATTTATTCATAGTAAAAGACATGGCAAAAATATTATTTCAACAAGTTTGTTGAAAAAAGGAAGAAATTATGTAAAAAAAGAACAACTAAAGTTAATAGCAATTTTTGCTGGAAAGTAACTCTAAATATTTTTATAAGATGAAATTACTTTCTACTTGCTTCTATTTTACATTCTCTGGATGGATATAATGGTCACAACTATGAGTGAGTCTACACAGAAAATTTTCTTCCAATCCAACAATACTTTATTTTATTATACCAAGTTAAAATGGCATAGATATCATGTAAGTAGTATATTTGATTATATAATCAACATACTTCATAGGAATTCTTTTTAACTAAATCTTTGAAATATATTTATCATTATAAGAAAGAAATATACTCTCTGAATCTCATTCTCAAAGTTAAACTGCTGGAAAGCTTTGCACCGTAGGAATTGAAATACCTATAAAATATGCTAACATCAAATAAGGTCTTCTCTCACTTTGTTAGCTCACAATGACTAACTATTGCAATGTTGAAGGCAAGAGTTCTTGATTGCATCTCAAGTTATCCAGCTGTAACTTGTGAAGTTACATGTCTTTAGAATCATTAACTGTAAACTAGAATATACTGCACATATAATCCATTTATTGACAGAGTTGAAAAATAACACTCTGTTAATATTTTGTCTCCTATCAAGACAGTCACCAGAATGATTAAAAAATCCTGCTATTGCCATCTAGCTCACACAACGTAGTCACTATCAAAAAGTGTGGTTTTTAACACACTGTACCAACCCTTGAATTAGGATTATCCACAACAGATCATTATGTTTGTACAAAATGTTGATAGAAATATAAGAAATATAAATTAGTGTTATATTTTTGAGTTATTTATTAGTGCTTGTTTTGTTTTGTTTTTTCTTTTAAGGACCAAAATTAAGCTAGCTATTTTCGGGTATGAGTTATAGCAGTTACTTTGAGTCAGGTGTTTTCTCGGCATGATGGAAGGAAGAGTGAGCTTAAGAAGCCAAGTACTTTCTCTCAGGAGACTAACATTTAAGATTCATAAAATGAGGCTTTGTTAAGATTGAAAAATACACAGATACAGATTGAAAAATATGAAGTAGTTTATATAAAGATAAACTATTTTTTTTTTTTTTATAAAAAGACAATGCCCACACATACATGCGCAATTGATTTTCAACAAAGGTGCCAAAGTCACCCAAAGGGGGAAAGAATAGTATTTCAACAAATGGTGATGGGACAATTGAATATCCAAATGCAAAAGGAATGAACTTGGACCCTCTCACACCATGTATAAAAACTAATTCAAAATAGATCAAAGATCTAAATGTATGGATTAAAACTATAAAACTCTTAGAAGAAAGCAAGGGGTAAACATTTATGACTTTGAATTTGGCAAAGTATTCTTAGATCTGACACCAAAAACACAAGCAACAAAAGAAAAATATATTTAAATTGGACTTCATCAAAATTAAAACTCTTGTGCTTCAAAGGAAACCATCAAAAGTTTGAAAATACAATCCACAGAATGGGAGAAAATATTTGCAAATCATATATCTGATCGGGGATTTATATCCAGAATATGCAAAGAATTCTTATAACTCAATAACCAGAAGATGAATAACCCAATTAAAAAATGGACAAATGATCTGAATAGACATTTCTCCAAGAAGACATACAAATGAATGAAAAAATAAAACAATGAAAATAAATGCTTTACATCATTAATCATAATTGAAATGCAAATCAAAACCACAATGAAATACAACTATCACTAGTATGGCTAGAATCAAATCTAGTATCAGTTAAGATGCAGAGATACAAAGAAATTCAAATGCTCATACACTGCTCGTGATAATGTAAAATTGTGCTGCCACTTTGGAAAACAGTCTGGCAGTTCCTCAAATGATTAAACATAGAGTTACCATATAATCCAGCAAATCCACTGCTAGGTAATTACACAAGTGATATGAAAACAAATGCCCACAGAAAACTTGCACATGAATGTTTACAGAAGCATTATTTATAATAGCCAAAAGGTGGAAACAACCTAAATGCCCATCAGCTAATGAATGGATAAACAGAATGTGATATCTAAGGACAATGGAATATTATTCAGTCACATGAAGGAATGAAGTACTAATAAATAACACCATATGGATGAACTTTGGAAACATTTTGCTAAGTGAAAGGAGCCAGTCAAAAGAGACCACAAATTATATGATATCATTAATATGAAATGTCCATTACAGGCAAATCTAGAAAGACAGAATGTAGATTAGTGGCTAGTTAAGGAAGAGTGGTGGGTCATAGAGGAATAGGGGGATGGTAGCTACAGGGTCAAGGGTATTTTTGATGTGATGAAAATATTCTGAAATTGAGCGTGGTAATGGTTGCATGTATCCATGAATATACTAAAAGCCTTTGTATTGTACAATTTAAACATGTGAAATGTATGATATATGAATTATATTTCAATAAAGCTGTTAAAACACATACCGTGCACACACAAAATGAAACAATAAAGATTGAATAAGGTCATGCTCCTGGTTAAGGATATGAAGCCAATGGAATAAAAGAACATTGAAGCCTTTTTATACAAAACTGGGTGTAAGTTCCAGCTGTGGCACTTACTAACTCTATTATACCTAGGTTATCATTTAAAGTATTAATGAATAATGCCCTTATTGGTAAAATTGGAATCATAATAATACATACTCTCAGAGTTTGGCAGGATAGACAACCGAAATCAAGATTTCAACATGCCATGTTTTCTCCCAGAGTCTGTAGCATTTTGCTGCTGACTTCCTGCAGTCCTTGGGTTTCTTTGCTTGCATCCCTATGTGTGCCACATGATGCTGGAGACTAAACAATGTACTCCACAAAAGACATGTTCTTAATCGTAATCCATGTTTCTGCGGATGTGAACCCATTTGTAAGTAGGATCTTTGAAGATGTTATTCAAGATGGCCAAATTGAATCAGGGTGAGTCTAAATATGTATTAAGAGAGGCCTTATAAATAAAGGAAATTTTGGTGCAATCAGAGAAGCCAGACGATTTAGAGTTGTACAACCCCAGAAGTCAGAGAAGGCTACAGGAAGATACCAAGGACTGATAGTGCCATATGACAGAGAATTGCCATCAATCAACCAGAAGGCTACCGACCCCAGGAGAAAGCATGACCTTCTAGCCTTCAAAACCATGAGACAATAAATGCTTGTTGTTTAAGCCAAACCATTTTGTGGTATTTGTCAGCAGTTCTGCAAACTAAGATATGCTCATCTGCATCATTCTCTGGCTTCTGCTGACTTCTAGCTTCCATTTTTCCTACACAGTTACTTGTCTCTGTCTAGGTTTCCTCTCCTTATAAGAACTCAAGTCATACAGTTTAAGGCTAAGGCTGACACAATTTTGCCTTAACTTAATTAATAATATCATCTTCAAAGAGCCTATTTACAATTGAATCTACACCTTAAATAATAGCACCTTAGAAAGTCTCTTTACAGATACATGCACACCCACAAGAACATGTCTTTTTGTGGGGTACAGGATTCAATCCCCAATACCTTTCAGTTTCATTGTGATAATTAAATACAATAAGATATTTAAAACAGGGGAATTGTCACCAAGTGAGTGTTCAGAAAAGATAACTGTAATAGTTAATTTTATGTTTCAGCTTGGCTAGGTTATGGTGCCCAGTTGTTTGGTCAAAAAGAAGGCCTAAAAAAGCCATAAAAAGGGTTAGCTAGGGGAACCCCTTCAATGTTTATGCATGTACAACTCAGAGGATAAGGTAATTTAAACTAATGGTGCCACCATTCACATATTTGGGAATATATCATTTATTTCCTTGGGTGGACTGGTCTGAGAAACATTTCATAAAGTTCCTTCAAAGATCATGCTGAATCAAACACTGGCTGGTTTTTCTTCTTTTTCTGTTTGGCTCTTTATTCCCCTTTACTCTTGTCTCAAGGGACCAGGGCTCCACACAACCCAGCAGGAAAATATAGTCTCCATTCTGGAAGGAAATTGTTCAAATTCTGATTAAATCAGTAGACCCCCTAATAGGCATAAGAAAGAAACAAGGAAAAATGGAGAGTTTATCTTTTGGGTTTTGGTCTAGAGAGTTTGAGGGCAATAAGGAAATACATTGACCTATAAGTACTTGAAACCCAGGTTTAATGGGATGGCTTTTTGCAGATTGTATACAATGACTGTCTATAGCCTTGTTACTGGAAGTGTCACCTACAGCATGAGTATCATGCAGAAGCATGTTAGAAATACAGGATTTGGGGTATATGAGAGTCTCCTGTATTCTGTGTGTGACTTTGCTGTGACCTAAAACTTCTTTGAAAACAAAATGAAAAATAGTGAGACACTGAGGAATAAGAGGGGGAAGGTGTCATGGTACAGACTGGACACCAGATATTGCAGTGATGAAAGGCCAAAGGTCAAAAAAAAATTTTTTTTATATTTTTCATTTTTTTAATATTCCAATCTTTTAATTTAATTTTAGTTTTAGTTTTTTTTTTTAATTTTTATGTATTTTATCTCCTGCATTTAAACTTAACACTATTATTTCATTTTCCCATTAATTATATTCAGCTATTGTAATGGCTTCATCTTTGAATAAGCTTTGGATCACAGAAGGGTTACAACTGGGGTAGGGGAGGATCATTGGTGTGGGGTGTCAGGAATGGGGGATGCATGGGAGGAAGTTCACCTGAACATAAATATAAGTTATATAAAAATGTCCAAATGTTCATGGGGCATTGTCACAGTGGGTGGAGAATCACTCAAAAAATGAGAGAATATTGAATTTCCATCCTAGAGAGCTCTGCCACATTCTCTAAGGGAGCAGCAACAGTCTTCCAAGTGCAGGGGCAGTGACTGGTGAAGGAGGATGATCCTCTGATAGGCCGTTGATATTGATGACTAACCTTATGAGTCTTTGCTTTTTAAATTGAAACTTAAACTACTGTTATGGGGTGCCTAAGGGTTGCACCCGAGAGCCTCCTTGTTGCTCAAATGTGGCTTCTCTCTAAGTGAAACTCAGCATATGAATGCATTACCTTCTTCCCAGCATGGGACATGACTCCCGGGGATGAGCCTCCTTGACACCGAGGGATTGCTACCAAGTGCCAACTGGCAATGTGCCTGGAAAAAGACCTTGAATAAAAGGGGGAAAAGGTAAAGACAAATGAGTTTATATGGCTAAGAGACTTCAAAATGATTCGGGAGGTCATCCCAGAGGTAATGCTTTTGCACTTATCAGTAGGATCTCATAGAATTTCAAAGTGGATATCACCCCAAATAGTGGGGCTTCTGAGGGCTCTGGAGACACCCAGGTCCTATGTCAGGGCAGATAGCTCTGGAGTTTGGTGTCTTGCTAGTGGGCCTTACTTTGGAGTTTGTGCTCCTGAGAGTGACAGAGTTGGACTCAACTATGTCTCCCCTGCACATGGCTCATCTGTCCCTTCTATTCAAACCTATACGTGGTGCTGGAGTTTGTAGGTGTACATCCAGAGACTTGAATCTTTGGGCTGTCCATGTGCCAGCTAGGCCGGAAACCTTGCTGGAGCAGCAACTCCTACTCTACAGCTCATTGGACTCACCCAGAACAACTGGCGGGGAAATGATGATGGACAACAGCCATCACAGGGAATGGAGAGAGTCTGAAGCAGCAGGCAGGATAATCCCATCCATCTTCCCCATGGGATATAAGCCCCCTCTCAATTGGAGGTGGAGTGGACATCACCATCCCAGACTCCTCAGGATGGGGGGAAGAGCTACGACTAGAGTGGGCTTATTGGTATTCTACTATAGATGTATTGTGATTCAAGCAATGGAAGAAATTACAACATTGATGTGGAGCCAGTGACCACTGGAGGCTCGGGGGGCAGGAAGAGGGAAAAGCAGTTGTAATACAGGGGCTTTTTTGGGACTTGGGAATTGTCTTGAGTGACATTGCAATGACAGATATAGGTTATTTTATATCATCATATAACATGCAGAACTGTGTGGGAGAGAGTGTGGTCTACAATGTCCATGCTTAATGGCAAAGCCCCAGGATGTGTTTATCAATTGCAATTAATGTGCCACACTAATGAAGGATGTTTATGTGGGAGGTTGTGGGAGGTGTGGGAGGGGGAGCATATGGGAATCCCTATATTTTTTTGTGTAACATTTATGTAATCTAAGTATCTTTAAAAAAAATTTAAAATTAAAATAAAAAAAAAAGAAATACATCCCAGATGTATCAAATCAGATCATGTATTTTATCAAGAACTTAGATAATTTTTATCTCATTTAATTTGAAGAAATGCTGGTCTACAGTAAATAAAATGGTTTAGTACAATATTGAGGAAGAAGTCATAAGGTTTGAAGAGATTAAACTAACTCCCCTAGGATAAACTAAGGAATATTCCCTTTGCTAAAGCAGGGAGAAATATATTGGTAAGGGGGTACTGACATCTTTATAAAGCTTGATGGGCAAGATTAAATTTCAGAGATGTAGACTTTGATTGTGGTCCTTATTTTCAAAGACTCTATGGTGCTGGTTAACAGAGTCTGGTGTTTTGAGGAATGAGACAGATAAATAGTTAAATAGGTTTTACTTGAATGGAATAATGAAGAGAAAAATGAAAGCTGGCAAGTGGAAATCTGATATTAGTATGATGAAAAAATGGAAGTTTCTTTTCCAATTGTTAAAGTCAAATTCCCTGCCCATAGGAGGAAGCCAAGTTGCTTGGAGGAGGAACCTTGCAATGACACCACAAGTATATATGGTGAGCATTCCCTTGTTTCTTGCCCAAAGAGACTTATGGACCTTTACCAGAGTAATATTGTATTGTTTGAAATATTCAAACTCTGTGAATACTGTTGGAAATGATATATCAATCAGGGTTCCCTAGAGTAACAGAACCAAGACGATCAACAGGATATATGTGTATTTGTAATGTGTATAGAGAAATTTATTATAAAGAATTGGCTCAAGCAATTGTAGGGGCTGGCAAATCTGAATTCGGTAGGAAAAACCAGAGGCTGGAAATTCCAGTAAGAATGATATTCACTGAAAATTCCTTAGGTTGTAAACTCAGGAAGTAGTGGAGGTTGTAGTATTGAGGCAGAAATTATTCTGATCACTAGAACCATCTACTCTTTTCCTTAAGAACAAAATGATTGAAGGAAGTCCACCAATATTATGGAGTATAATCTCCTTTGTTTAGAGTCAAATGCTTGTAGATGTTAATCCTATGCAAGAAATACCTCCACAGCAACAAGTTGGTAGTGTTTGTCCAAACAACTGGTCAACATAACTGTGGTGATTTGAAGCTATATGTAGTCCAGAAAGAAAACAAAACAAAACAAAACACGTTTTTAAATGTAATCCATTCTTGTGGGTGTGAAATTATTTTAAGTAAGGCCTTATGAGGAGGTTATTTCAGTTAAGGTGTGTCCCACCTCAATCAGGATATGTCTTAATCCTATTACTGGAATCTATTATAAAAGAATGAAATTTAGATGGATGGAGAGAGAAGGTCACAGAGACCCAGAAGAGAAGGGAGGGACCAGCAGATGCTGCTATGTGCCTTGCCATGTGAAAGAGGAGCCAAGGATCACTGGTGGCCACCCAGAAATGCTGGTCTTAAAAATAAAGCATCTCTTTGAAGGTGCCTTTATTTGGACATTTTTCCCAGCCTCAAAACCATGAGTAAATAAATTTCCATTGTTTAAGCTGTTCCATTTCATGGTATTTGCTTAAGCAGCCAAGGAAACCAAAACAATAACCAGCCAAAGTGACACATAATGTAACTATCATATGTAACATATGAGTTGGCACTAATACCAAGGGGCTGAAAATGCCATCATGGGCCTCCATGGCACAAGTTGGCAAAGGAGATATGCAAAATATCATCACTGGACTCTCTTGCTTCCATGTTTATAAGAGGCAAGAATCTGGATGAGAGTGTTTTCAACACATTAACAGCATTTTGTGGAGTCAAAAGGTATAATGATTTTGGCTGACTCCTCCCAGATACTGTGGATACAGTTACAAAAGAAAGGGATGCACTAAAGGCTTTAAATTTGCAAATTAAAAGCCACATGAATGATGTGAAAGTTTCTATGTGTGCTTTGAAAGAAAATCTTTTTTCATGTAGCCACAGGCTTGAGATCTCTGAAACCAGACTCAGACTCTTATTGTAGGAGTAACAGTGTTACAAGGAAACTAAAACGTCAACCTCACAGAATGTCTGCTGTTAAAGTGAAGGAATTGATTAGAAAGGGGTGCACCCTGAGGATTGGGATAGAGACATATGGGATGATGATGATGATATTGATGGGGCCACTGGAACCCTAAATTCTGCTGAGACTTTGCCAGATAAACCTCTGATAGGCTGCCCTGTGGAGACCACACTTTGTCAACCTTGTATCACTCAATCTTCAGCCTGCCCCAGGGAATCCAGACCTCCTTCCAGCCCTGAAGTGGCTACCAGCCAAACTAAAGCCTGCACTGCCCAGCCTCTGGCCTGCCCCAGGGAGTCTGGACCTCTTCCCAGTCCTGAGGCAGGTACAAGTCAAACTCCAGCATGCACTTCCCAACCTCCACACTGCCTTGAGGAATCTGCCTTCCAACCCCTGCCTGAAGAGATTAATCCTATTTTACCAGATGAAAATGCAAAGGAATGCCCTGAGGTCAGTAGCTTGCAAGGTATTTCTAATCCTTCTCCTTGCCCACCCCATCACCCCTCTTCTCTTTGAGATCTATTACTAGACTAAAATCACAACAAGCCCCCAAAGGTGAAATACCAAGTATGACCCCTGAGGAAGTGTACCATACTCCGAAAAAACTGCATGAGCTTTCCAACATATATAGACAGAAATCAGGGGACTATGTGTGGGAATGGATAGTAAGGGTATGGAATAATGGTGGAAGGAATATAAAGTTGGATCAGCTGAATTTATTAATATGGACCCATCAAGCAGAAATTCTGGAATCAGTGCTATAGCTTGAGGGGATAGAAAGGACTCTAACAGTTTGTTGAGGTGGCTGACTGAACCATGGACCAAAAGAAGGCCTACCATGTCTGAGATTGAGAGGAACGATTTGCCTTGGTATACAGTAGAAGAGGGAACTCAAAAACTTAGAGATATTGGAATGGTAGAAGAGATTCAACATTTAAGACCTGCCCACCCATCCCAGGAATGTCCAGAGGACACACCCTTAACCAGGACTGTGAAGAATGAATTTGTAAGACTAACTCCATCTTCCCTGAAGAGCTCTGTGCTTGCTCTTCTCTGTAGTCCAGAGAATACTGTAAAGACTGCTGTAATGGAACTAGAATCCTTAAACATAGTGATGATCAGATCTCAGGCTGGTAAAAGTCAAGTGTCGGCAGTTAATCACCAAAGACAAGGTGGGCATGGGTATCAAAATGAAAGGAAAAGTCAAAGCAGCAATCAAAATACTCTGAGTCTCATAGAGTTATGGTGTTGGCTAATAGATCATGGGGTACTGTATTAGCCAGCCAAAGGGGTGCTGATGCAAAATACCAGAAATATGTTGGCTTTTGTAAAAAGTAATTTATTTGGAGTAGAAGATTGCAGTTACCAGGCCATAAAGCATAACTTACTTCTCTCACGAAAGTCTGTTGCCACATGTTGAAGCAAGATGACTGCCGACATCTGCAGGGGCTCAGTGTTCATCTACATCATCTTAGGGTTCCATGGTCCCAGCTTCTTCTAATTTAAGCTGTAGGCTGAGATAAGTCTTGTTTCTCTTCTGGGGGTCATTGATCTCCAGGCTCAACTGTTCTTTTCTCTCCACAAGGTCAGTTGTAGAGTATCAGTCTCTCTCTCTTCCCAGGGCCTCTGCTGTGTCTATGGAGCCATCTCTATTCCTCTATGTTTTTCTCCTGTGGATTTACTTCCCCAGCCTCCAGCATCAAAAAACTCCAACTAACTCCTCTGCCATGTCATTTTCCCTTGGTGGGCGGGACTCAATGTCCCTACTGATGTGGCCCAATCAAAGTCCTAAGCAGAATTTAATCAAGTAAAGGTGAAATCTCTGAATTCAATACAATCTAAGATGCCCAGAGTAACAGACTAGTTCACAAACAATCCAATATCTATTTTTGGAATTCATAAACAATATCAAACTGCTACATGCCACCCTCTGAATTCCAAAAAGACATCACAATATTCATAAAACCTTATTTCAGTAGCAATGATAAGTACAAAATCATATCACAGTCAGTTTAAAGAAATGCAGTTTGGTTTTGGACAAATTCCTGCCTGGCTGTAGAACTCTGAAACTTCCAAAACCATTTATCTGCTTCCAATACACAAATGGACAAAGGACAAACATTTGCATTACCATAAAAAGAAATTGGGAGGGAAACTGGAGTCACAGGTCTCCTATAGTTCTGTAAACCTGCAGGGCAACCTTCCTTAGATATCAAAGTCTGAGAGTCATTTTCAAGATGATGGTTTCTTCTCCCTGGGGCCTTGTGAGCACCTACTTTTTCCACAGGCTTGCCCATCAGCTGTTTTCTTGGTTCCACCCTCATCAAGTTCTAGGTGGTGATCAAGCTCCAGACCTCACCCTCCAAGTATCTTGGGATGATGGCCACACCTTCCCTGACCTCTGGGGCAAAGTCTTAACCACCCTAGTTCAGTGAAGTGAAGACAACATCCTACCTAACCTTTAACATACAGACCCAACCCTCTCAGAGCAATGAGTTGGTGACCTAGCCTTTCCTAATCCATGGGGGACAGGCCCACACCTCTCAGACCTATGGGGTGGTGACCTTAACCTTCCTAATTCTTGGAGAATGTGCCCCACCCTCTCTGTTCCCTGGGGTGGCAAAACTCTCCCTGAACACCAGGTGGGAACATCCACCCTCTTTAACTGCTGGGGCAAACTCACCCTCTTCATACAATAGGTGGAGTTCATCTCTTGCTTCAAAGCAATGTCTTAATTCCAGATCACAGTTTCCAAGGTTTTCCTTTTAAAGCTGTTTCCCCTTCCACCTTTCCCCTACATGTCCCATTTAGTCCAAGCTGAAAGTGGTTTTGTTCATACAGCTCTTTCAAAAATCTGGTTGGTTTAGCATGCAAGAAGCAGGGATCCAAGTCATCAGAGAGTAAGAGTAAGTTATCCAAGTCTTTCCTGGTTAACTAAATTTCCCATCCTGATTTACAAGTTCCACGTTTAGTCAATTCCTAAAATGGGGCACTATCATCTGGGGGCTTGATTTCCAGAGACTTGAAATTTCTGGAATCCAGCATCAAAAAACTCCAACTAACTCCTCTGCTGTGTCATTTTCTCTGTGAGTTCCCACCCACCGGGAGGGACAGGGACTCAACATTCTACTGATATGGCCCAATCAAAGCCTTAATCATAATTTAATCAAGTAAAAGTGAAACCTCTAATCAAATACAATCTAACATGCCCACAGGAACAGACCAGCTCACAAACATAATCCATATGGAATTCATAAACGATATCAAACTGCTACAGTTACCTAGAAGTGAAATAGATAGGCAGTTTACTAAATCCCTTCTGGAATTGTATAAGTAGAAAAGTTCTAGGTTGAGTGAACAAAACCCTAACTCGAATTAGAGATGCAGATATTCATGGCCCCTTAATTTATTCCCAGACATGAGACAGTTCACAGACACAGAGCCCCTTTAATGAGGAGAAGCCAGATCCCCTTGGGGAAGGATCCTATTACACTGGCAAAAATTTATACTGTTAATATTTCTCCCAGCTTTCCCCAAAGGGACTGATGACCTTGTACCAGAGTAACTGTGTGTTAGGGAAGAGGAAGAGTTTAATAATAGACACTGCTTCAGAAGTGACATTAATTCCAGAAGACCCAAAACATCACTGAGGTCCACCAGTCAGAGTAGTGGCTAATGAAGCTCACGTGGTTGATGGAATTTTAGCTCAGGTCCATCTCACAATGGGTCCAGTGTATCCCTGGACCTATTTGTGGTTATTTCCCCAGTTCTAGACTGCATAATTGGAATAGACATACCCAGTAACTGGCAGAATTCTAACATTGGATCCCTGACTTGTGGTGTGAGAGCTATTATGGTAGGAAAAGTCAAAAGGAAGCCACTTGAACTACCTCTTCATAGCAAAATAGTAAATGAAAAGCAATACCAGATTCCTGGAGGGACTGCAGAGATTAGTGCCACCATCAAAGATCTGAAAGATGAAGGGGTGGTGATTCCTACCACATCCCCATTCAACTTTCTAATTTGGTCTGTGTGGAAACCAGATGGATCTTGGAGGATGATGATAGATTATCATAAACTTAATCAAGTGCTGACTTGAATCACAGATGTTGGCCTGCATTTGTTACCATTTTTTGAGTAAATCAACACATCCTTTGCTACCTGGTATGCAGTGATTGATCTGAGAAATGCTTTTTTCTCAATTGTCATTAGTAAGGACCACAGAAACAGTTTGCTTTCAGCTGGCAAGGCCAGAAATATACCTTCACTGTCCAGCCTCAGAGAGTATATCAACTTGTTAGCCCTTTGTGATAATATTGTCTGTGGGGAACTGTATTAGTCAGCCAAAGGGGTGCTAATGTGAAACACCAAAAATGGGTTGGTCTTTATAAAGGGTATTTATTTGGGGTAGAAGTCCACAGATACCAGGCCATAAAGCATTAAGTTTCTTCTCTCACCACAGTCCATTGCCACGTGTTAGAGCAAGACAGCTGCCGGCGTTTGCCAGGGTTCAGGCTTCTGCGGTTCCTCTCTTCCCGGGGCTGCGTTTCTCTCCGGGCTTAGCTCCTGG
>JAQZBX010000172.1:0-96220 GCA_029593785.1 Cabassous unicinctus
TAAGTCTTCTCCCTTTCGCCTTACTAAGAACCAGATGTACCCCTTATTTGAAACATTTAACCCCTTTTGAAATAATCTATGGAAGACCACCTCCCATAATCCCCAAGTTACACTTAGACCACCTAGGTGACTTAACTAACCAAGAGTTTCTCAAGTCCTTACAGGCTATCAACCTCATTCGGAAGAAAGCACACCTTCTGACCCAGCAGAGAAGACAACCAGAGGACGCTCAGCTTCCAACAACTGACATAGAGCCTGGGGACTGGGTTTGGACTAAGAAATTCAACAGAGAGACTCAAAGAAAGAGAACAAGAAGAACAATCCCCTGAGTCTTGGTTTCAAAACCTTTTCAATTGGTCTCCATGGTTAACTACCTTAATTTCGGCTTTAGCAGGCCCTCTCATATTATTACTTTTGGGCCTCACTTGTGGTCCTAGCATTATCAATAGACTTGTAACTTTTGTCAAGGACTGAGTCCAATCTGTCAAACTAATGGTATTAGCCCAGTCCTACCAACGCTTGCCAATGAATAGAGACCACTACGATGAGTCAATGATTTGACCCACTAACTAAAGAAGTGGGTAATGTTGTACTCTAGCTCCAAACTAGCCTACCCAAGTAACTTAGAGAAGAAAACTTTCTATTGTTTCCTGAGTGTCCTATCTGGGAAGCACATAACCTCCCTTCCCTTGAGAGACCTTGCAAAAACATCTCAACCTTGCAGCTGTGTCCCAAGTTATCAGAACCTTGAAGTTGTGCAGACACTAGCTAACTGCCAAGATCCACTTCTGTACACCCTGCTTGCTTGCAAACTGCGTTGGCGACCCCCTATAAAAGGGAGCCATTTTAGAACCTTGGGGCTGCAGTTCCCTCCTGCGTGAGGTGTGCTGCAGACGCCCGCGGGCTTAGCTCAATAAAAGTAACTAAAGTCTTAAAGTCTGAGTATGGTCGATCTCCTGGGTTAGAACACCCTATACATAACATTTTACATGTTGATGGTAAATTTGTTACAGCTGATGTACATATTGAAACATTGCTATTAGCCATGGTCAATGATTTACATTATGGTTTACATTTTGGACCATACACTTTTATAAAGTTTGATGAAATTAAATATGGCCTTTATCCATCATTGCAAGATCATGTAGAACACTTCCATCACCCCCCAAAATGTCCCATGTTCCATCTATTCTATTTCTTCTGGTCTTTCTTTTCAGGACCCATGGCATCCACCAAGCTTCACTCCTTGAAGAACAAGATTCATAGTTACTTGCAACAACATTGAGGGCTTGACATACTGGCCTGTCCTCCCCTAATAAGCATTGCCTATGCTCTTGAGAGACTCCCAGCCCTCCACTTGAGAACATAGCAGGACACCCCAGGATGGGAGTCTAACACCTTCCCACTCATTATGTGCATCTCCAGCCACTGATACAACACACTATTACAAGATTATCACTCGTGCATTCCCTAGAATCCTGCCTCAGGTGTGCCCTGTCCATCATGCCTCCCACATCCAATACCCTAAACCAGTAACCTGCCCCTGCCATATTGCCAAAAGAAAATTCCCAATGTTGAAGTTTCAACCACATATCTGCAAATCCCCAGAGTTCACCTGCTCCATCCCCCAACCTTCCCCCAGTTCTGTGGACAGTCCATCCTACCCTCCCCACTCTACCCCCTCACAAACCAGCACCACCCAGCCCAATAGCATCACTGCACCATTGTCATACTCATCCACTGCACAATTACACCCTTCTACCTTATCATAGATTTTGTCCATTTGGGCATTGGCTCACAACCTTCTTCTCCCTTTCTGTTTCCTCTAAACTTATCTTCCAGACTCTAGTTCTGAGTGTTTACTCACTTTGCTTAATTCACATCAATGAGATCATGTAATATTTGTCCTTCAGTGCCAGGTTTGCTTCACTCAGCATAAGGATTTCAATATTCATTCATGTTATCCCATGTGTTAATAATGCATTTCTTCTTACAGCTGAGTAATATTCCATTGAATGTATATACTACAATTTGTTTATACATTCATCTGTTGATGGACATTTGGGTTGCTTCCAACTTTTGGCAATAGCGAATAATAGCACTATGAACATTGATATGCATATATCTGTTCATGTCCCTGCTTTCAATTCTTCTGGGTATATACCCAGAAGTGGGATTGCTGGATCATATAGCAGTTCTATAATTAGCTTCCTGAGGAACAACCAAACTGTCCTCCACAATGGCTGCACCATTCTACATTCCCACCAGCAGTGGATAAGGGTTCTCATTCCTCCACATCCTCTCCAAAACTTGTAGTCTTCAGGATTTTTAATAGCTACCAGTTGAATGAGTGTAAGATGATATCTCCTTGTAATTTTGTTTTCCATTTCCTTAATAGAGAGTGATGTTGAGCATCTTTTCATGTGCTTTTTAACCATTTATCTTTCTTCTTTGGAGAAGTGTCTATTCAAATGATTTGCCCATTTTTAAATGGATTGTTTGTCTTTTTATTTTTGAGGTGTAGGGTTTCTTTATATATGCTGGATATTTGGCCCCTTTCAGATATATAGTTACCAAATATTTTCTCCCATTGAGTAGGCTGCCTTTTCACTTTCTTGACAAACTCCTTTGAGGTGCAAAAGTTTTTAAATTTGAAGAAGGCCTTATTTTTAATGATGATAATTTTGATTTAGAAACTTTCAAATCACTGACATTTGCAGAGACCACATCACTCGTGCCTCCATGTATCACTTAATGCAGTTTCCTCAGCCCAGTCTGCTACTTACAACCATCTATGAATCCACACATCCTACCAATTTTAAGAGCTCAGTCAAGTCACCTCTTCAATGAGCCCTTACCTTACCATCTCCTTTAAATTAATTTCTCTTTCCTCTGAATATCCACAGATATTCCTATACTCAAGACAGACAGATCTTGCCTTTTTTATGTAAACATTCTTAATCTTCCCATTATCTTCTGCAAAATTGACATCTACATAGAAGTTATAAAAATGAGGATGCATAAGGCCAAGAAAGAAAACTTGAGGAGCATTATTTATAAGAGAAAAATGTGATAAAACAACATAAGAAAGAAAAATCAGATATAGATATTAAGAGGAAAATCAGGGCAATCACCATACATTAATTATATTCTTATTAATGGTACATTTAATATTATTAGTTTATATATATGATCTACATTTAAGAAATTGTTTGGAAAATCTTTCCTCTGAAAAAAAATTTTTTTCACTTCACCTGCTCCCTCATTTCTACTGTATCTTCTCTTTGTATTCATAGTAATACTTGGGCCCTTGATCCCTTCCAGTTTGCTTTTTCCACATTATCAACCTTGGTCTATATTCTCTTTCATCTGCAGCCCATCTGGAACCAGGAGCAGTCATTACCATGTTTACTCAATACTCTTCCCTCCAAGACACGTGTGATTTTCCCACTCTGTGATTTTCTGTTCTCATGTTATCATCACCGATGGCTCATGCTGCTCATCTTATGGGTATAGTTTCTTTTAAAGCTCTCTAGCTCATTTGTTTATAGGTTATGCAATGATTCACATCCCTTTTTGATGCTTCCATGAAGAGTTCCATCATAGGATACTCTTCTGGTTACTCTTACATGGTCCCTTGCTTCAATCCTTGTTTCACTGCCTTTTTCACTTAGCACTCTTTTGGTTATCTTATTTAGCATTAGGCTCCAAAGAGTGATGATAATAATTCCCAAATATACACAAACAGCACAGATCTCAGCCCTATATTTCAGATTAATAAATCCATCTCTGCTAAAAATTTTCACCTGGATATATCAAAGGCACATCAAACTCAACTCAATGTGTCCAACATGAAACAAATTATTGATCACAAAACATTCTCTTTTTCCTCTGATCTATTTCTTAACATCTGGTCTGTCCTGATGCTTAAAAGAGAAATAGAACCACTTTTAACTCCTCCAAAATCTCACTCTTTATATCACAACAATTACTAAATGCTATGTATCTGTCTTACATATTTAAAAATCTATGCGCATGTTACTCTCCATGTCTTTTCTGCTTTTCTCTCCACAAATTGTTCTTCATCCTAATCATGGCCCACACTATCCAGCTGTGCCCCTTTTTTTTCTTTAGTCTCCTCTGGGAGAATACTTTGCTGTTTATTACCTCTCTCATTGTATTTTCAGCCTCTCCCAATTTATGAGTAACTTCCCATCTTTCAACATGTTTGGGTCAACTATTTGGGACTTTGCTCCTATTTAAGTTGCTTGATGCCACTATTTTCTTGCACTATTTTTGAATCCTTATCTCTTAGATATTCCCTTATCATGTGAAAGAAAAAAAGTGTTTTCTCAAAAGCCAGCAGGAATAATTACAATATTCAAGAACCTACTTCATTCCTCAGTTTTCTCTTCAATTGCATTGTATTTTTACTCTGGTACACAAGTTGTCATTGCTGTTTAAGTCATCTCCCTCATCTCTACAGATTCCTCTTGTATTTTGTATGTACTAATTCATGACATTCCTCCAAAGTTTCATTTTTCAAACTTCAGGCCCTTTCTCAAAGTTTCAGTGACACTTATTCTAGTGACTAGAGATGTCAATGCAGCCATTTATTCATCTTAATATCTCCACTAGAGTTGTACAATATTATAGGCTTCTTGTAATCAATGGGTTTTTTTTTTTATCAATTTACTCAATTTTGCATCCCTGTAAAAGAGACTATTGCTCAATTTGACCTAGGAATAATTGAATTAAGGATGAATTTAATGAACCACTCAAAAGTTTAAAACAATCTAAATTTTTACTTTAAAGTTTACAAAAGGAAAATGTGTTCCTTGTTGAGAGTTTTAAAAATAAGCAAAAAGTGACAAAACACCCATACCACCAAAAAATAATGAAGAAAAAAACCAGATTTTGGGAGGGATAATTACTGAGTACTAATTATGAGCCAGAATTATTCTAAAAACCTTGCATTTGTGTATATGCATCTATATGTGCACATACACTTATGTATATGTGCATGTATTTGTGAAATTACATTTTTGTAGCCTATCTGTAGCATGTGTTTTTCTTAATTATAAATCATGGACATCTATGTTGATGAGTTTAGAATCATCTACAACATAATTCATAATGTTACATAGAATTTCATCCCACAGATATAATTTAATTATACAGCAACATTTTATTGTTTTATTTAATCAGTTATTTAGTAGTGATGTAATAAATACATTGGACCTTCAAAATCAATGTATTTCCTTTGTATTATATTTATGAAAATCTTCTGGTAATGGAATTTTTCAAATTGTATATGTATATTTTTAATCTATTTATAAATATGGTCAATTAATCTCCAGATAAGTTGTACTAATTTAAACTCCTGTCTACCATTTGAGAGTGTGTACTTCTCCAGTCATTTCCACCTTAAGATAATGCGATTTTTTTATATCATCACATTTAATTGAGGAATAGAGGAATCTGATTGTTGTATTTTTTCATTGACTGTAAAATTAATATAGGAGTGCAGATGTATTACAGGATGTGTACAAGATGTGGCTGAAGCAGTTGTGACCCTGCTTCCCACATGGAAGGTCCTGGTTCGGTTCCCAGTGCCTCCTAAAACAAACAAACAAACAAAAAGAAACAAGCAAACAAATGAAAGAATCATGCAGGGGAGCCAATGTGGCTCAGTGGTTGAGTGCCAGCTTCCCACATATGAGGTCCCGGGTTCAATCCCTAACCCCAGTACATCAAAATTAAATAAATAAATAACAATTCAGGCCCAAGAAATGGATTGGTAGTTCTACCTAATGATAATCTTTTACATGTTCCACATATTTGACTCAGAAATACAAAGCATCCTTTTTCTAGATGTTACCAACATTTGTGCTTTTAGCAAAATATAGAAGAAAGAAAAAAAAAATCAAACAGAATTTCACTTACAAATTTTTATTATATTCAGTGCTACAAGTAAAATAGTAGCCAGGAATAAGGTCTGTGTTTGAAATCATCAAGTTTACAGAGGTACAGATTTGTGCTTCTGAGCCAGCATCTTCCATTTAATCAGCATCCAGAAATCAGTATTCCAAAGAGGCAGTATATCCACCCCAATGCACATTTAGTCCCAAGAGGCATTCCTCCAAAGTGTGTGGCACAATCTTCCCATGGCCTGGAATATTTAGTTAACACCTAAGAGTCAGTCTACCCTGGAGCTGGACATATAGGGCACCTACTTCTCAGGTGGAGAAGATACCTGAACTCTGATTCTCTGCAACATTACCTGAGCAGTAAACAACAACCTTCTACAGACTAAAGTCAGGGCTAGCTACATAATTGTGGGACCCAGTGCAAAATAAACACACAGAGCTCTTTGTTTAAAAATTGCTACATATTTCAAGAGCCAATAGCAGAGAAGTAAAACAAGCACAAGTCCCTGTGGGTGTGCAGAGTTTGCATGCTCATGAAGCAATCCCTGATCAATCAATTAATGATAGAGTGGGATTCAGCTTTTTTATAAATACAATGGAAATAGTATACTTTCCCTAATTAGAAGACTGAATTAGGTGATTTGTGAACATATCTGAGGTCTTGAGGAAACCAAAATGAGTAATAGCTTACCAGAAATCATTAGAGATTTCTGTCTAGCTGAATAAAGAATTTTCCTATGTTCAAATTTGTACTACAAGATCAAAAGCAGGCATAGATCACAACCATTTTTCAGAAACCATACTCACATTTCCATGTTTGAGGGCAGAAATTCCCATACAAAACAGATTTATTTTGAAATGCTAAAGCAACTCTGCACTGCTGTAATTAACCCAAGATTATTTGGCAACTGGCAGAGTTATTATTCTGCATCTATGTTATGAGAGAAACTGGCTTGTAATTTTTCTTTTTTATAATGGCTTTGCCAGGTTTTGTGCAGAGTTGGGAACTCTTCCATATTTTTTCTATTCTCTGGAATGTTTAGTGAAAGATTCATATTGTTTTATTTCTTTTGATTGGGGAAAATTCTCTGATGAAGCCTAATGGCCTGGAGTTTTCTTCATGAGAATGTTTTCAATTCAGAGTAAAATTATTTAGTGGGTACAGGAATATACAGATGTGTTTTGATATGATATATGTGTGTGTTTGGAAAAACTCAATTCATTAAAATTTTCAAATTCATTGGCAAAAGTATTGTTCATAATATACTCTAATATTTTAACATCTGTAGCATTTATATTAATAAGCAGTTTTCATTCCTGATATTGGTAATTTATTACTCTCTTACACACAAACCTCTTACTTGATCAGTTGATGGATAATTTTAACTATTTTATTGATATTTTCAAAGAAATTAACTTTCTTTGTGTATTCAATTAACTGTTTTTTTTTTCTATTCCATTAATCTCTACAGTTGGAAGCAAATTAATTGAGAGAAAAGCATTGCATAAAATCAAGCTTATTTCAAAGTGCTTTCTTTTCCTCTGTGATATGGGTCTGAACTCTTAGCCAGGAGGACATGGTACTGCTGATCTTCAGAATTTTTGTTCTCTGTCTTTGAGAGGCAAAAGGCTTATCCCAAGGTCCCAACCTCTTGAATGGATGATGTCTTCTTGTCAGTTTATAAGTCCGTAAGCCCGAGAGGCAAGTGCTTCAAGAGAAAATATATCATAGAATGCTATGCTCAGCTAAATGAGTTTCTCTTCTCACTAGGATTCTGACACCTCAAGTAATGGCAGTCTTTCTAGTTCTCCAATACCATAAAGAAGATTAAAATGATTTCTCTCAATTATCTACGTATTCTCAGCACTAAGATTTGTCTAAAAATGACCAGAAGCTGAACTCAAAATTAAGCTGACTTGATCTATACTTATTAAATACATACTATGAAAATAAATGTATTATTCCCATAAATATGTTCCTTCCCAGAAACAGTGTGTTTTAGTCAGGGTTCTCTAGGGAAAGAGAACCAACAGGAGATAGCTGTAAATAGTATGAGATTTTATAAAATTCTCTCATGACTTTGGGGATGCACAAGTCCAATTCCACAAAGCAGGCTGCAAACCAGGGACTCCGATGAAGGACCCAGGAGACGTTGGCTGTCCAAAGAGGAGTTGGGAATTTTCTCTCTCTGAATGCCTAACTTCCTAGCTTCTCTCTAGGATCAACAATGCTGCAGCATCCTGGCTCTGTGAAGGATATACCAAGTGGATCAATAACTACCAGAGTAACATGAGTAGAACTTAACACAATTGCCATTATGGCCTGCTTCCATGGAGAGACAACATGTATGGTATTAATAACTTGGAGCTTAGACCTATAAACTGCAGCTCAAGGAACTTGTGCATTGATTAGCATTAAGTTCTGCACCTTTATGCCTGATAAATATAATATCGCTTCTATTATAGGTCATATGCAGAAGGATATTGAACATGGTAAAAGTCTTGGTAAACTTAATTCTTTTTCTAAGTAATTAATTAATGTGCCTATAGAATAAAGGAATGGCTCTCTTAATTACTGTCTTTATTTTGTTTGCCATATGCTTGTCTTGTTGTTTCCTATGTGTCTTTGTGAGATTATCTCTAGGGCAGTGCCTCTCTTCACTCCTCTTCTAGCTGTCCTACACATAACCACTGCCATGGGAACTTGGGTTGGCAGTTTATACTAAACCCAGCAGGTCTTTCACAATCTCTCCATGGCATTAACCAACAACATAAAAAAACTCAAGAAAGAATGCTTTTTCCCATCAGCTTTGGGAGGATGTAGCTTACAGAGGCACCTGGCCTTTCTCACATTCATGGTCCAATATATCTTGGCTAGCCCCCTTTTTGGGCCTGCTTATCACCATCTTCTTTATCTTTCTTGTACAATCATGTATCTTAAATTCTAAATACATTTATTTCTTCCAGAATCAATGCCTTCCAGAAAGAGATATTAGTCACATGGGGATTTCATCCAGTTCCAATCAATCTCACCAACAGTAGAACAGCAGAGGGGTTTACACCCTGTCAGGCAGGATCTACTCCCCTTAACCAGGAGGAAGTAGCTACAGAAGAATGACCATAGCCCTTCAGCTCCCCCTTAAGAATAAGTGTGTAAACTCTCTGAGGGGAGAGTTGAAGCAGGATAGTATAGTAAAAGAGGGACGGCATCTGGGACTTGGCAGAGAACATGGCCAGGAGACCCCACCCATAAATCTTCTGAGGGGAAGGTTGCCACTAAAGATCAAAGCCAGAAACATCCCATGAGACCTTGGCCATCAGATTACATTTAAAATTCTTTGTGGGGTGAAAGCGAAGCCCTGGATACCTTCAAACAAAAGGTATCACCATTGACACCCAGACACCAAACAAGGGGGAGAACCAATGAACAGAACAGTAAATAGCTGGGGCCCATCCCCAACATTAGGAAAGGGGAGGAAGAGACTTTTAAAAGACCTAACCTGGGGTCCCACATGTGCATCTCACCACGCAGCACACCTGTAATATATGTCTCAGATTGTGTATTGTTTTTCTTTTCTTGTTTCTTAATAAAGTCTTTACTCCCTTGCCAATAAAATAAAATAAGAAAGAAAGAAATCACAACAAAAATCTCAAAGGTCAAATAAAATGAAGTGATATCTTCATAAATGCCAATCTAGACTTCCGTATCAGGGATAACATCTGTCAGAAATGAAGACAAAGTAAAACATTTTCATAAAAACAAAAGTAGAAACCTTTTCAGAAAGGTTTAATGTGATTATTCTTTAGTCTGTACAAAGCTATAGAAGAAGGAAAGCTTAAATATGCTTGAAGAAATATAAAGCATATGAAAAGGATAAAATGTAGGTTTAAATATGCATATGCATGTATAATTTTTCAAATAAGAAAAACGAGACCTTTGGAGGAAGAAGATTAAATTGGGATAAAATCTAAAGAATAGCATTCTCTGAAAAGTGGTAAAAGTACTAATGTTCATTAGACTCTCCAGTTAAGAATACATCTTATAATTTTTAAGGTAAATACTAAGAAAATAGTAGGAGTAAATATAACTAAAGTGAACAGAAGGGAGCATCGAGTATTTTCTTTCAATTTCTGCAAAAACCCAGAGAAATCAAGAAAGAGAAAGGGACTATAGGACAGTTGAGAGAAACAGAAGACCTACCCGAAGACCTCACGTCCTACTTAACTGCTGTGGGCATGGACTATCTGAGTTGCAACAACTGCCTCATCAGTGACTTTGAAGACACTTTGGACGGCAAAGGAAGCACCTACACTGACAATGAGCTGGTAGAGCTGGCCTAGGAACCACTGGTGTCTTACGTCACCTGCTCCTGAGACCTGGTGCAGCATGAGGAGAGCACAAGGAAGCCCAGGCCAGGGCCACAAGCTTAAATGAGGAGGGCTGTTAGCAGAGCTCAACTTAGGCACAATACCCTCACACCCAAAGGTCAAAATGCAAAACAGAGAAGAATCCTTTGACTTCCCCAAATCTTATAAATACAAGTCAAACCCCTCAGAAATTCCCAAAGCATCTACCAAATGTTAGCCTCCTCCTGTCGCAGCAAAGTCCTCCTTCGGACATCCTATACTGAAGCCGTCCTCTCCTGTACCTCCCCCAGAGAGTGAGGGGGGTGGAAGAGGGCAATGAGGAGAAGGAGAACACCCCAAAATCCATCCTGGACAAAGTGAAAATATTTGAGAAGAGAGATCACAAGGCAAGATTACAGAGAAGGCAAGAGGGCCAAGAAGCCCAGAATGCAAAGATTGAAATTGCCCACAAGCATCCCGCTAACTACGCAGTTCCCATCAAAACACACGAGCCAGGCCCTGGGATGCCCCAACCTAGGAGTTCCAGACCCCCTGAGCCACAGAAAGCTCCTTCCAGACTCTGTCAGGACACCAGAGGAAGTTAGGACAGCGACGCCAAGGAGGAAAAGTACCGCCACGCACTGTCCGGACCTTCAAGGCGCGGGGTTTCTAGCCAGGCTCCCCCATACCCGGACGCAGAATATAAGTGTCTGAGAATTGCCTCTTCCGTGCCCACCGGCCACTGTGTCGGAATAACACCCCTGCTAAGGCACAGGGATGGCTCTTTTCCAGGTAAAATGCATTGCAGAGATGAGGCTAGAGCATGCAGTTGTGTTCTTTTGGTGGGGAATGGGGCAGGGGGCAGGCAAAACAAATTATGAACTGTAGACTCTATTTGTGAGACTGGGTCAAAGGAGTTTCTCTTTCTGCTCAGAATTAAGAGACACACTGTAGTCTGCCACTGTTATTTGCTTCAGTGGTAGGAAATTTGTATTAATTCTGTTTTCATCTATTTAACACATCCTAAGACGAGATCACTATTTTTCTTCATTAACAGCTACTTTTAAAGACTGTTTCAGGTGAGGCAGAATGTGAAAAAATAAAGCAATGAAAAATACTGTTGGACGCAGCTGAATTCAAAGAAGTGCTTTATTACAACTCTCTAAGTGCCTTTCATGAGAAATGTCTCAAGTTTTTCTTCTTTCTAAGCTTTATGCAAAGCCTTAAGTGGACTAAAAATTATTTTGACTAAATTTTTATACCAGTTCAGTACCTAATGGTTTTCCTTGCTCAGGATCATCTTTTCAAGGAATTTGTCTGTGTAATAGTTTACCATAAACTCAGACTCCGTAAGTAATAGATATATTTGATAGTTTGGCTATAAATGCTAAATAGCTTGAAGACCAAGAAGTGGGGATAGAATTTTTTTGTCTGTTTAAATCCATAGGCTCCACAAAAGCAAGTATTCAAGAAAAATACATGCTTTCTTTCCAAAAGTGTGTGAATTGACAAGTTAGTTTTATAATTTAATAAAAAGGAGTACTCTGCAGTCAATAACTTGCTTTGAGGTGGAATTCTACACTACTCCCTCTTTTTATATGGAACTGTTATTTCAATTATTCATCATAAAAGCAAGACATTCTCATCATTAAACATTGAAAAATGCAGACTTATAAAGAAGATACTAAACATTACCCATAAAACCCTCCAAAAAAAAAAAAAAACAAGTAATAAAATGATATATTTAATCCAAAACCTAATAGGTAAATATAAAGAGGAATTCAATTAAGAGCAAAATTTGACAGATTGGGTGAGAAAACTGCACTACATGTTCCTTATAAGAGACAAATTTTAAATATAAAATACAGAAATATTGAAAAATAATATGATTAACAGAGATAATCCATGTAAATGCAAATTAAGGAAAACTGGTGTTTGTGTGCTTATATCAGGTAGTATCAGATTTTAAAGCAACAACTTATAAGGAGGTGTTTCATGAAGACAAATATTCAGTATGTCAGCAAGATATACAATTCTAAACTTTGATGCACCTCATGACAAAGATGGATATATATGTGTGGGTGAGTGTGCATAGCAAAACTGACAGAACAAAAGATGAAGAAGATAAATATCCATCATCATAGTGGTTATTTTAACACTTCTTTTGTAATAACTAGATAAGAAGGCTGATGAACTTAGAAAAGATGCATAATATTTGTAAAATAAAATAATCAATTATCTAATTGATTTATATTTAATATTCTTAACATAAAAGCCAGCAGTCAACAACTGCAGAATATTTTCTGTAAATATGCATGAAACATTTATCAAAATTAGCCATAGGCTGGGCAATTTGAAAAAAGCTCAATGAAAGGCAAATGATTGAAGCAATATAGAGGTATAGAGAATATTACTTGAACAGAGTAGAATTAAACTAGGAATCAATGACAAAAAGGTAATGACAAATCCATGAATGTTTGAAAATTAAGCAATACACACCTCTATGAAATTGACAATAGAACTCAAAATGGAAATTAGAAATATTTTAATTGAATGATAGTTAAACCTAAAAATTACATAGCCACAACAGTACAAAAAAAAAAAAAAAAAAAAAAAAGAAAAATGTAGTCAAATATCTCTCATAAATTTACACACAAAAATCCTCAACAAAATATTAGCAACTTTATTGATAAAGTGTGAAAAGAATTATAAATCATGACCAAATGGGACACATTTCAGGTACATAGTGATGATTTGAAATTTAAAAATCCATAAATGTTTTCCTAAATACAAATAGGCTAAGTAAGGGGAAAAAAACATATAATCTTATCAATTGATGCAGAAAAAGTATTTGACAATTCCAACACCCATTTATGACAAAAGCTCTTAGGAAATTAAGAACAAAGGGTTTCTGCCTCAACTTGATAAAGAAAAGCTACAAAAAACCTTTAGCTAACAATATATTTATTCATTCATGACTGAATGTTTTTCCCTTAAGATTGCAAACAAAGCAAAAATGACTACTCTTCCTATGAAACATGGTGTGTGTACTTTCAGTAAGACCAGAAAATGAAATGAAAAGCATACGGATTGGAAGGGAAGAAGCACAACTTTCCCCATTTACAGTTGACTTCATGGACAAAGTAGAAAATCAAAGAAATCTACAAAAATCTCCTAGAAAAAGATAAGTGAGTTCAACATGTATGAAGCCTATGAGATACTAGATAAATATGTAAAACTCAATTGTAGGCATATATACTAGAAATGAACATGTGGGCAAAATTTAATGAATAAAACAAATAACATAATAGATCATAAAGACTTAAGAAGACAGGAAAAGGCTATTATAGAAATCTGTATGCCAATACATTTGAAAATTTAGTGCAAATGAACTAATTCATAGGAAACACAAATTCTCAAAACTAACAAATTAACACCATAATATACTACTACAGGTTCACTAGGATGGTTAAAATTAAAAAGATTAGCCATACCAATTTTGGCAAGAGTTTGGAACAACTGGAATTCTGATATTGCTGAAGAGAATGCAAAATGGAAAACACTTTGACAGTTTTCTAAAGAGTTTAATATAGGCTTATATATGACCAGAAATCCAACTTCTATGTATTTGCAAAACAAATGTGAAAACATATGTTCACACAACAATTTTAAATGATTTTTAAACAGCTTTATTCATAATAACTCCAAACAGGAAATGAATCAAATGTCCTTCGTCAGGTGAATAAATAAGCATACAATGTTTTCCACATAATGAAATAATAGCCAGCAATTCAAAGAAAAATCTATTAACACATACACCAACCTGGAAGAATCTCAAAATCATTATGTTAAGTGAAAGGAGCCAGACACTAAAGAGTACATAGTCTATGATGTAATTCATAGGAAATTCTAGGAGAGGTAAAACTATAGTGATAAAGAGCAGATAAGTAATTACTCAGGGTTGGTGAATGGGGCTCACTGGAAAGAGGTCTGAGGGAACTTTCTAGGGTGATGGAAATATTCTATGTCAAAATTTTGGAGTGGTTGTCTGAATAAAATTTACAAAATTTGTGGAAGTGAAGTATACAGATAAAATTAGTGAATTATGTGTGAAGAAATTATTAGAAAAGCAGCAAATTATACCCAAAGCATGAAGAATAAATAACGGAATAGTAAAAACAAAAGATGGAATCAATAAAATAGAAAACAAGAAATCAGTTGAGAAAATCAATACAAGTAAAATCTGGTTCTTTAAGTATATTCATAAAATTGACAAATCAGATCAGCAAAATTAGAAAACAAACAAAATTATCAAGATCAATACAGATTATATAGATATGAATATGACAATAGTTAATATTATGAGCATCTTTTCACATTACAATTGACAACTAATTTGAAATGGGCAAGTTCCTCGAAGGAGAAAACTAACAGAGATAACTAGAGATTGGTAACCTATATAACCCTATGTCTATTAAATAAATTGATTTTTTATGTAAAAACATTTCCACATACAAAACTCTAGGCATAAATAAATTCACTGGTGAATCCTACATGAACTCTTGTTTAATGAAGAGAAGGAGTGAATGCACATGAACCTATTCTATGAGACCAAAACCAGAAAAGGACATTACAGGCATACCTTGTTTTATTGCATTTCACTTTATTGAGATTCACAGATATTGCACTTTTTATAATTTGAAGATTGTAGTATCCCTGTTTTGAGCAAGTCTATTATCATCATTTTTTCCAACTTTTTTTTCACTTTTTGCTCACTTTGAATCTTTGTTGCATTTTGGTAATTCTAGCAATATGTAAAATTTTCACATCATTATATCTGTTATACTCATCTGTGATTAGTGATATTTAATGTTACTATTGTAATTGTTTTTGGTGTACCACAAACTGCATGCATACATGACGGCAAATATAATCGAAAAATTTCCATGTGTTCTGACTGTTCCACTGACTGACAATTCACCCCATCTCTCTCCTTTCCCTTGGTCTTCCTTACTCTGTGAGACATAGCAATATTGAAATTGGGCCAGTTAATCACCCTTCAATGGCGTCTAAGAGTTCAAGTGAAAGGAAGAGTCCCGAGTTTCTCACTTTAAATCAAAAGCTAGAAATGATTAAGCTTAGCAAGGAAGGCAGGTTCAAAGCCAAGACAGGCAGAAAGTGAGGCCCCTTGCACCAAAGAGTTAGCCAAGCTGTGAATGTAAAGGAAAACTTCTTGATGGAAATTAAAAGTGCTACTCTGGTGAACACACAAATGTTAAGAAAGCAAACCAGTATTCTGGCTGATATGAAGAATGTTTCTCTGGACTGGATAGAAAATCAAGCCAGCCACAACATTCCCTTATACCAAAGCCAATCCAAAGCTAGGCCATAACTATCTTCAATGCTTGAAGATGGAAAAAGCTGCAGAAGAAAAGTTTGAACCTAGCAGGTTACTTCATGGGATTTAAGAAAAGAAGTTATGTCCCTAACATAAAAGTTCAAGCTGAAGCAGCAATTGACAATGTAGAAACTGCAGTAAATAATCCAAAAGATCTAACTAAGATAATGGATGAAGGTGGATACACTAACCAACAGATTTTCAATGTAGATGAAACAGCCTTGTTTTGGAAAATTATGCCCTCTGGGAATTTTCAAAGTTAGAGAGGCATCAATACCTGGATTCAAAGCTTCAAAAGACATGATGCCATAAGAGCATTCCCACCCCTGCACTTTCAAATTCATATCCATAAATTCCATGTTCACCTGGTCCCTCTCCCATCTCTCCCCCTGGTATCCTGGGTATTCTAACCCACCCTTCCTAATCTACCCACCTGTCAACCCTGCACCACCAAATCCAGTATTATCACTACCCACCTGTCCTATCCCTTCAGTGCACCACTATACTCTATCACTTTACCATAGATTATGTCAGCATGGGTGCCTTACAGTGATGGACACAGGACATGGTAAATACCATCAAAAAGTATTAAATTGTACAGTCTAAAATGTAAACCATACTATAAACCATTGACAATGTTTAGTAGCTATGTTTCACTATCTGTATAACAGTTATAATAATGCTACCATCCACATACAAAAAGGTTTTAATATGGGGTGTGGAAAGGGGGAGGAGGTTGGGTATATGAGACTCTCTAGTATTCAGTGTGTGACTTTGTTGTGACCTAAAGCTTCTTTGAAAATAAATAAAAATTTGAGAGACACTGGGGAGTGAGAGAGGGAAGGTGACACAGTACAGACTGGACACCTGATAATGCAGTGATAAAAGGAAAAATGTCAAAAAAATTTTTTCTAATTTTTATGTTTTTTCCCATTTTTTGAATATCCCAATCTTTTAATTTAATTATATTTTTAGTGTTTTTTTTTTAAAGTTTCCATGTATTTTATCTCTTATCTTTAAACTTATCATTGTTAACTCATTTTCCTATTAATTGTATTTGGCCATTATATAGGTTTCATCTTTAAGGAAGCTTTGGATCACAAAAGGGTTACAATGGGGGCAGGAGAGGATCATTGCTGGGGGATGCCAGGGATGGGGGTTTCATGGGAGAAAGTTCACCTGAATATACATGAAAGATATATAAAATTGTTCACATGATTAAGGGGTGGGCCATGGTCACAGTGGGTGGAGAATCACTCAGTAAATGAGAGAATACTGAATTCCCAGCCTAGAGAGCTCTGCCACATTCTTCAAGGGATCAGCAACAATCCCCCAAGTGCAGAGGCAATGTGTGACTAAGGAGTATAGTCCACTGATGGGTTCTTGATATTGATAACTACCCTTACAAAACTTTGTTATCGAAATTGAATCTTAGCCTATTGTTATGTGGTGACTAAGGGTTGCTGCCTGAAAACCTCCTTCTTGCTCAAATGCAGCCTCTCTCTAAGCCAACCTCAGCATGTGACTGCATTACCTTCCCCTCAGTGTGGGACATGACTCCTGGGGATGAACCTCCCTGGCAATGAGGGATTACTACCAAGTGCCAACTGGAAGTAAGACTGGAAAAAGACCTTGAATAAAAGGGGGAAAAGGTAAAGACAAATGAGTTCGTGTGGCTAAGAGACTTCAAAGAGTGTGAGGAGGTCATCCCAGAGATAACGCTTATGCACAACTCAGTAGGATGTCATAGAACACCAAAGAGGATATCACCCCAAACAGTGGGGCTCCTGAGGGCTCTGGAGATGCCCAGATCCTATATAAGTGGGGATAGCTCCAGAGATTGAAACCTTATCAGTGGGCTCTACTTTGGAATCTGTGCTCCTGAGAGTGACAGAGTTGGACTCAAATAAGTCCTCCCTGCACATGGTCGATCAGTTCCTTCTATTCAAACCTATATGTAGTGCTGGAATTTGTAGGTGAACTTCCAGAGGCTGGAGTCTTTAGCCAGCCCATGTGCCAGCTGAGCCTGGAATCTCAGTGGAGCTGCAACTCCTGCTCTACAGCTCAATGGACTCACCCAAGACACCTGGTGGGGAGATGATTATGAACAATGGCCATCCCAGGGAATGAAGAGAGTCTGCAGTTGCAGGCAGGATAACCCCACCCATCCTATCTATGGGATATAAGTCCCCTCTCACTTGAGGGTGGAGTGGACATCATCCTCCCAGATTCTTCAGGATTGGGGGAAATGTTATGGACTAGAGTGGACTAACTGGTATTCTGTTGTAGACATATTGTGATTCAAGCAATGGAAGAAATTACAACATTGATGTGGAGCCAGTGGCCACTGGATGCTTTTGGGGCAGGGAGAGGGAAAAGAAGTTGTAATACAGGGTTTTTTTCAAGACTTAGGAATTATCCTGAGTGACATTACAATGACAGATATAGGCCATTTTACATCAGCAAATAAAATGCAAAACTGTGTGGGAGAGAGTGTGGTCTACAATGTGGACTATGGTCCATGCTTAGTGCCAAAGTCCCAGGATGTGTATATCCATTGCAGGTGATGTGTCAGACTAATGAAAGATTTTTATTTTGGGAGATTGTGGAAGGTGTGGGAGGTGGGGAACATGGGAATCTCTGTAATTTTGTGTAACATTTATGTAATCTAAACATCTTTTAAAATATTTAAAAAAAAAAAAGACATGCTGACTATCTTGTTAGGGACTAATGCAGCTATTGACTTGAATTAGAAGCCAATGCTCAATTAGCATTCTGAAAACCAAGGGCCCTTAAGAATTATATTAAATCTTCTCTGCCTGTGCTCTATAAATGAAGCAACAGAGCCTGGAGGACAACACATCTGTTTACAACATGGTTTACTGAATATTTGAAGCCCACAGTTGAGACCAGCTGCTCAGAATAAAAGATTGCTTTCAAGTATTTTTGTCATGGTCACCCAAGAGCACTTTTGGAGATGTACAATGAAATGAATATTGTTTTCATGCGTGCTAACACAACATCCATTTTGCAGGCAATGGATCAATTCAAATTTCAAGTCTCATTATTTAAGAAATACTTTTCATAAGGCTATAGCTACCATGATAGTTCTCTGATGAATCTGGGAAAAGTAAATAAAAAACTTTTTGGAAAGGATTCACTATTCTAGATGCCATTAAGAACATTCATGATTCATGGGAAGAGGTCAAAATATCAATATGAAGAGGAATTTGGAAGAATTTAATTCCAACCTTCCTGGTTGACTTTGAGGGATTCAAGACTCAAGTGAAATAAGTAACTGAATATGTGGTAGAAATAGCAAGAGAAATAGAATTAGAAGTGAAGCCTGAACTTGTGACTGAATTGCTGTTCTCTAATGATAAAATTTGAATATCTGAGGAGTTGCTTCTTATAGATGAGCAAAGAAAGTGGGGTCTTGGGATGGAATCTACTCCTGGTGAAAACACTGTGAACATTGTTGAAATGACAGCAAAGGATTTAGAATATTATATCATCTTATTTGATAAAGCAGCAGCATTGTGAGAGGAGTGACTCCAATTTTGAAAGAAATTCTATGGTGGGTAAAATGCTATCAAACAGAGAAATTATTCATGAAAGGAAGAGTCAATTGATGTGGCAAATTTTATTGTTGTCTTCTTTTAAGAAATTTCTACAGCCATCTCAGCTTTCAGTACCAACACCCCGATCAGTCAACAGCCATCAACATCCAGGAAATAATCTCCACCAATAAAAAGATGACCCACTGAAGGCTTAGAAAATGATTAGCACTCTTTTAGCAAAAAAGTATTTTTAATAAATGTATGTGCATTGTGTTTAGACATAATGCTATTGCAATAGACTGCATTATAGTGTAAATATAACTTTTATATGCACTGGGAAACCAAAAAATTCATGTGATTCTCTTTTTTGTGATATTTGCTTTATTGCAGTAGCCTGGATCCAACCCCACAATATTTCTGAAATATGCCTGTACAAATAAGAAAACTACAGACTAACTTCATGAACATAGATGAGAACATTCTCAACAATATTTTAGTATATTGAATCTTAATATATATAAATATATAAATAAAATAAATATAAATAAAGGATAATACATTTTGAGAAAGTGTGGGTTATCCCAAATGTTCACAATATATTTATCAGACTAAAAATAAGTACCTTATGATCTTTTCAAAAGATGCAGAAACAAAACAAAACAAAAATTTAAAAACTCCAAAATCATTCCTAACAATGAAATCTTAGTATTATGGGAATCTTCAAAAACACCTTCACCTTTTTAAAAATATAATAGTAAAAACTGAATGTTTCCCCCCTAAGATTAGCATAACTCACAGATGTCTACTCTTCCCACATTGATTAAAAACTTTACTGAAATTTCTAGCCATTGCAAAAAGGAAAGCAACAGAAATAAAAGATATCCAGACAAGAAAGGAAGACTAAATCTCTTTATTTGCAGATGTCATGATTATCTGTGTAGAAATTCCTACAAAATATATTTAAAAATCTAAAATTAATATAGGAGTTTAGCAAAATTTGAGGACAGAAGATCAATATCAAAATGTCAAATGTATTTCTTTATGGTAGAAATGAATAATTAGAAACTGAAATATTAAAAAATGCCATTTATAATACCAACAAATTATGAAATACATAAAGACACATTTGATAAAATATTTAACAGACTAAATCCCATGAGGTATTGCTAAATGATATTTTAAAAGATGACATAAGTAAATTGCAATGTATATTTTGTTCATTAATCATAGCACTCTATCAGTTGTCCCCAAACTGAGATATAGATTCAATACAATTTCAATAAAAAAATCAAGAGGCTGTTTTGTAGAAATTTGATATGCTGTTTCTAAAATGCATATGAAACACCAAGATATATACAATGAACAAAAACAGTATTATAATAGAACAAATTTGGAGGAATAACACTATCTGATTTCAAGACTAATTATAATCTAAAGTTATCAATACAGTATAGTATTGATTGGCATGGAGATAGACAAATAGGTAAATGGAGTAGAACAAAATTCTAGAAATAGACACAAACTTCTATGTGCAAAGGTAAAAAAAAAATAAAAGGTAAGTGCAATGACAATTCAGTTAAGATTGGTCTTTCCAAAAAATGGTGCTGTAACAATTTGATACCCATATGCAAAAGAAAAAAAAAAAAGGAACTCAAATGCAATGGCTAAACAACACGATTTTATTGCCTCATGGTTTCAGAGACTGGAAGGCTGTGGGGACAGTATGTTCTGGCTGGCAGGCAAACTTTGAGGTTCCTTGGTTATTCCATTACATGGCAATACACACGGCAGCATCTTCTTTCTCTTTTGGGTTCCATTGACTTACAGATTCTGGCTGTTCCCTGTGGTTTTCTCCTTTTGTATCCAATTTTCTTTGCTTATAAATACTTCAACCATCCCAGCCATTAAGTAAAACCTTATTCATTTTGGGCACACCCTTAACTAATAGCATCCTAAAAGGTCCTACTTACAAATGGATTCACATCCAGAGGACCAGCAGGGTTTGGGACCTGAATATGCCTTTTATAAGTGACATGATTCAGTCCTGATCACTGTGCACTATATAAAAAAATAACTTACAATGAATCATAAGTTTAAAATGGGAATTTAAATTTTTAAAACTTGCTTAAGAAAACATAGGAGAAAATTTTTCCAATACTAGGTTAGAAAATAAATAACTAATTACAAAACCTTAAACTTGAACTATGAAAAAAAAAGATAAACTAGACTTCATCAGACTTTAGGACTTCTGTTCTTTGAATGACACAGATAAGAGACTGAGAAGATAAACCACAGATCAGGAGAAAATATTTGCAACTCACATATATGATAAATGACTTGTATCTAGAATATTTGTAGAACTGTTAAAATGCAGTAATAATATACCAAATAATTGTCACCCAAAAAGAGACTATTTCCAAAGAAGATATCTGAATGCCAATAAGCATATGAAGTCATTAGAGAGATGCAAATTGAATCTATGATGAGATAAGTATTGCCTTCCATTAGAAAATCTAAAATTAAAAAGCCTGAATATAACAAATATTGATAAAAATGTAGAACATCTTGAAATCTCACACACTGCTAGTGTTCCCACCAGTAAAATAATGACTGCTTTGAAAAACAGTTGAGCAGTTTCTTAAAATGTTAAACCTACCAAATGACCCACCAATGTCACACTAGATTATAACCCAAGAGAATTGAAATAATATTTCCATGCAAAGAATCATACATGAATATTCATAGTAGCTTTATTTGTAATAGATCAAAACTGGAAACAACCCAAATATCCATCAACATGTGAATGGGTATACAAATTGTGGCATACCCCTACAATGGAATGTTACTTAGCAATAAAAAGTTATGGAATGGTGATACATACAAAAACATGGATAAATCTCAAAGGGAATATGCTGAGTGAAAGAAGGCAAATAAACATAAATGCTTTGGGTCACATTTATAGAATTTTCAGAAAATATAACAAATGCACTGTGGCAGAAAATAAATTATGTTTTCCTGGAGAATTAGGGGTGGGGGTTGTGGCTGGGAAAGGCAGAAGGAAGAAATACAGTGGAATGAGAACAATTTGTAGCGGTGACAAATATATCTAGTATCCTGGTTCTTATGTGTATACATATCAAGAATTTCAAATTATTTATTTAAAAATGTAAAGTTTATTTTATGCCAGTTGTATCTCAGCATAGTTGTTTAAAAAAGACTCATTTGAAAAATGGCAAAGGATGTTAAGAAACACTTCAAAATATAGATTATCCAAATGAGCAGTTATCATATGAAAAAGTGTTCCACTTCAATTACCAAGAAATGGCAGAAACACAGGCAAATGTAATCCATGTCCTTAGAAGTCAGAATGAAAATTACTCTTCAGGGTGAAGATATAGTCATTGGCAGGAGAAATAAGGCATCTTCTTGTGTGCTAGTAATATTCTATTCATTGAAGAGAATTTTGGTTAAACTGGATGTTCCCTTTGATAATTAATGAAACAGTATCTTTAGTATTTGCCCACTTTATAAGAATGCTATTTTTTCATAAAAAAGTTTATTGAAAATCCATGAATAAAAATAACTACTGAAATACCTGAGGAACTATTCTCCTGACAATATTCATTCTTGCTTTTAGGTGTTTGAAGTGATCTTTTGCAATTTGGAGCTTAGAGAATATTGACCTCTGCCACATTCTTTGTTAAGAAAAAGACTATTAAGATGGGTCTTGTCTTAGTTAAATATTTGTCCACAGATAATTATGACCTACCTGAGATGTTCACTGTGTCTATTCCTTTCTTCAAATGACATTACTACAATAATTGCTAAGAATGTCAAGATGAGATCAAAACAATTAAATACAGAGCCAGACAAATAAAGCCAAATGTTATTCATCCAAACTCTAGCTACATTTCTGTCTCTTGGATTTAAGATTTAATCATAACATTGACTTGTATGTTCCATACACCTTACTGTAGAACTGATTTTGATAAAAAAATTGGTTTTTATGTGGTTGGTGGCTTGATCCACTCTTTCCCCTGAAATGATCCAAGACTCCGCTTTCGATTACATTGTGTAATTTTAGCCCAGCAAGTTATTTGTTCAATAAGATCTTTTGAATTCAATGAAAAGTATATGTTTTTGCATTTAAAGTCATTATAATGGGAAAGTTATGTTGTACATGGTTATCCACATGGATTTATAGGATTGGGGATAAAGTTATGGTATAATGGTTCCTTTTGTGAACAGGTCATTTATAATTGCTTAAGCATTTCATAGTATTAAAATGTTCCATTTTCCTATTAAACCTACTTTAATAAAATCACCTTTTGTAAAAAGGTAAATGTTATTGAATACAAATATGCAAACATACAGCAGAAGATTTTCATCTCTCTGATAGATACCTCATATGATTCAGACATATGTAAAAGGCAGAGCATATGTGACCTTTGTCATATAAATCCCTATGATTCTTTAAAGAAAGCCCAATAAATTCAACAAATATTTACTGAATACCTACTTTGTGCTAGAACTATTCTGAGCATTGGAAATTGAAGGAGAAGAAAGTTCATAGTCACTGAGGTTATGCAGCATACATTCAAATATAGGGAGAGAGACAATAAATTTATGCCTCAGTCATAATGTAACAGTAAGGATGACAAAGGAAAGAAACACATTCATGGAAGAGAGGGTAACTTAGGGTGAGGTGCTCTTGTCTCTTTCAGGATGCAACACCTAAGCAGAGACCTGAGTGATGAGAAGGAGATGCTGTTGAAAATCTTTAAATAAAATTATTTGAAAACTGATGTGTTAGCTTTCCATAGTCTCGTGGATGATAGAAAAAGGCAGAAGATTCCTAGATCAGATATGGAGGACAATTTATTATTCACAACAGTAGCAGTATCAGATAATCAGTCTTTTAAAGCCAGTTCCCCAAGCCACAATTCACACAAGACATTATGAAGAAGAGCAGATGACATCTGGATGTGCAGTGGGTTGCACCGCAGGACAGGAATTTTGGCCTTAGGGAACCCAAGTCTTTTATAATGGACAATAATTATACTGCCCTTACTATTTTTATCTTCCAAGTATTCACAATCTAAACATTCTTGATAAAACATTCCATAACAAAGTACAGTCAGTTCCTTGCTCACAAGATGTGTGAAAATGTGAGCAACCCATGGAGAATAACCGCCCCCCCCAACATATCTACCCTCATTTCTTCACAGCCTTGAATTCTGGCCAGTTTTCTCATGAGTATTTCACTCTGTCAGTGTCTTAGAAGAACAGAGCCTGGGGCCAAATGCTCTTAAATTCTCTCCTTTGTTATTTAAATAAGGCTACTATGTACAGTATTCCAAGAAGGGGAATGAGGTCAACCTACAATATTAGCCTCCATCATGACTTCCATAGTCTCAATCTGATGAACAAATTCCTTAAATCAGGTCCAGGTCTACCTTAGAAAACAAAGTGGTGCTCTTAAGTTTCTGTATTGGACTATTTGATCTGAGACATTACTGTAGATATAGCATAACACATTAGTGATGGCACAGAATCTACCTTGATCTGTAAGAAATTCTATCAGCCATAACAACCCTGGTTAATGAATGAGACTGAATTGAAAGTTTTCCAGAGTTGAAAAAATATCACTGATCACTTCAAAGAGAGGGACACATTTTGTACCTTGTTTCTAATTGTATAATTCCCATTAGAGGCTGACTCCCTGCAGGTTATATATCAATTATAAGTTAGTTATCCTTCTGGAAAACACCCTTCCTACAGTCATCTGGAGGCTACTAATCTACTGGTGAAGTCTCCTTAAACATTTACATGCCTCTTATGATCACTTGCATTGAGGGTGCAAGTCACCATGTTTCTGGGAGGAAGTTAAGTTAATGCCTCAGGGCTATATAAATAAAACTCAGGTTGCCTATGGTGTTCCAGGAAAGAAAGTGATGTTTAAATTGTTGAGAACTTCAAGTAGCACCTACATCAGTAAGAGGATTTAGGATGAAAGTGATTCCAAATTTGCCTTCTGCCCATATCTTCAGTGTTAGGTTTCCAGGACAGTTTACATAATTGAGTTTAATTCTTGTTTTATGAGCAATTGGATGACAGCAGCTAGTCTAATCTGATCTGTTTGTCCACACCCTCAGATGGGTGGCAATATTTGCCTTAAGATTGATTGCACAATAGATACTGGTGTAGGTAGGGGATGCACCTGGAGGTGTTAACAGATACTTTCCATGGGAGGTGCAGGAGCTGGGGACACCCTCTGCTGTTTCTGTGGGATTTCTCAGTAAAGTTAAGAGGAATGGCAAACAAACTATAGTCAGAGTTGCCTGGTGGGAAGTAGCAAACAGAGCAGTCATTTGCATTTAAGACATATACAACAGTTTGGGAGAGCTACATCAAAGCATTTTCCTTTATGAGAAAGTCTCCATGGACAATGATGAAAACTAAGGTGTAAGAGGAGCAAGGCATTTTTATAAACCTGAGAGGACTCATTATTTTCCTCCATTTGATCCATGTGAGTCATTGTGGAGGTATCCAGTGAACAGTGTATTCAACAGAATGATTAGTATACTTATAATCTCATAACATGTCTATCCAAAAAGAGAACCTAGGTGGCTGAACCAGAATAAAGTTTGAATCCTCTAGTTCCCCTTTGGTCAAGCTGCCACCCAGAGGAATTTTCCTAAATTTTACACTAAATATTTTTAAATAACTTGAGTCTACCTTCAAATAATACTATATTACCTTATATGTAGCACAGGTATCTTATAATTACATATTTCCAGTTCCACCCTGTCATCTTTTATGACATTGCTCTCATTAATTTCCTTTATCCATATGCTGTAATCATCTAATACATTTTTGCTATTATTACTTAAATATTATTTATAATAATTTGTTTTTATATTTTATTTTATATTTACTATGTTTCATAATATAACAACATTTAATAATGTAATTATTAACATTTATTGATTTAGACTGTTATCTCTTTTAGGTTGATTAAGAATAAGAAAAAAAAAGACTTTATTTTGCCTTCAATTATTCCTTCTCTGGTGCTCCTTTTTTTATTTTAAAAAAAATTGAGTTTCTTCCTTATATCATTTCCCTTTAGCCTTAAGAAATTCTCATAATATTTCTTTCAGGACACATATCCTGGTAATGAATTCCCTTAGGTGTTTGTTTCCTTATCAGAAAGCTTCTCTATTTCTCCTTCACCTGTGAATGATAAATTTCACTGGATATACAATTCTAGTGTTCTCTTTCAACACCTTAAATATTTCACTTCACTCTCTTCTTGCTTGCATGGTTTCTGGCAAGAAGTCCATTTTTCTTCTTATTGTTTTCCTCCATAGGTAATATTTTCCTCCTTCCTTTGGCTGATTTTAAGACTTTCTCTTTGTCTTTCCTTCCCTGAAGTTTGAATATTTCTCAGCAATGAGAGAAGTCTCATCCAATCAGTTGAAAGCTTTAAAAAGAGAAGTAATGATTTTAGCAGTAGGAAGAGGGACTTTCCATCTCTACTTCAGCCAGGAAGCTTTTCCTGGGAATTCATTGAAAACCTCTATTGGCATTACCAGCTTGCAGCCTACCGTATGGAATTTGTACTTTCATATCTCCATAGTCACATGAGATAATTCTTACAAAAATCTCATAATATTTACAGATAACACCTGTTGATTCTGTTTCACTAGAGATACTTGACTAATACAACATGTGTGATGGTTAATTTCCTATGCCAACTTGGCTAGGTAAGGTGTCCAGTTGTTTGGTCAAGCAAACATTAGCCTGATTGTTACTGTGAGGGTATTTCCTGGCCTTAATTGATTAGTGATTTCATTGCCCATTAAAGGCATTCTTAATTTCTGTTACAGTGTTTTTGAGTTATCTCATTTTCTTTTGATTCTTTCTTAAATTTTCTTTCTGTTTGTATTACTCATCTGTTCTTGCATGTTGCCTACTTTTTCTATGAATCCCTTAGCATATTAACAATAATTACTTGAAATTACCTGTCTGATGATTCCAACATCTATGCCATAGCTGAAAACATGAAGTGGAATTTGACTCTAAGGTAGTCATCCATATAGATATCTATGCTTTTTTTTTTTCATTGCATAAAAAAATTGTGAATAAATATTGTAAAAGATTGCCTGCCCATGAGACTACATTTATAACCTCAGTGTGGGAAATATCATGCATTTTAGGAAGACTGCTTTTCCAGTGGTATGGAGAGTGGATGATGGGGAGAAGCAGGAGTAAAGACTGGATGTAGAGAGACCAATTAGGAGGGTTTTTCTATAAGGTGAAAAGCAATAAGAACCTGAATTAGCAAAAGCAATTGAAAAGAGATGGTGAATTCAAGAGCTATTGGGGAGGGCATATCCACAGGTCTGGATGACTAATTAATCATATGTGGGAAGTAAATGAGAGAGAGGACTTGAGATACTTGTGATAATTGCTAGATTTCTGGCTTGGGACAACTCAGGGAATGGTGGTAGTATTCAGAAAAGAGTTAAGAAAGAAGCCAGGGATTGTATATGTAAGGAGACAAGTATAAGGCTAAGTCTTGGAGCATTGCAGTGATTCTTAGGAGGAGTATTATTGACATTTGGGGGTGGGGCATAGTGTAGGGCTGCCCTAAGTAGTGCCAGGCAAATCGTGCCACACCACCACCACCCCTCTTCCAAATGCCGGCAATTTTTCCCAGTCAATATGACAACCAAAGTGTCGCCACACCAAATGACCCCTTATTAAGAATTATTGCTTAATATACCAGGTAAGAGTACCTTTGGCTGCAAGGAACAAAACAACAACAGAAAGAAATGAGTGTGGGTTAATGTGGCTGACATAAAATCCAAAAATGAGCAGTCCAGGGTTAGTGCAATGGCTCAACAATATAGTCAGGCTCTTTCTGTTTTTCTGCTATGCCATCCTTAGTAGGTTGGCTTTTGTCTTCATGCACATCATCCTAGCATACCAAATGGCTGCTGCATCCCAGGTCTCATGTCCACTTTCCAGGCAGAAAGAAGGTGCAAGGGATGAATCAGTGTGCTAGCCAAATCTATTCCTTTTTTATTGGGAAAAGTAAGCTTTCCCAAATCATTGGGCAGAACTGTGTCCTAGCTGGAGGTGGCATTGGAGAAGGGGGAGGTGGATGGGTCATCCAGTCAGGAGCCTGTGCCCTAGGTAATATCAACATTTAAAAGGCAAACTAAGGCCAAGGAGAAGGACTCAAGAGAAAATGGGACAGAGAATGAGGAGGGAACCAAGTGAAAATGAGTGGTGTCAGAAAAGATGAGGGAGAAGAGAGTTGTAAGAAAAGGGAGCAGGCAACACTTTTAAAGCTGCAGAGAGGTCTCATGAGATAAAGTCTACAAAATGTATATTGGCTGCCATTTGGAAGGTTACTCAATGAATAAAGTGAAGGCTATTTCAGTGTAAGGGCCTGGATTGCAGCTGTATTACAGTGGGTTGTGGAGTGAATGAGCTGAGGAGCTGAGAGATGGTGCCAGCTCATCTTTCAAAGTGCTGTCTGTAAAAGGAGGTGGTGATAGAGAATGTCACACAAAAATTATTCTACACATATTTCCTACCTGCCAGTAAAAGCAGCACTCCCTCCAAGTGCTAGATAGAAGCAGTCAAAAAAATGTGCTTTATTAGGTGCACTGTTCTTTAAATCCCTCCTCCTGACCTTTTGAGGAAATTATTTTAGCAAGAAAGAGAAGGAAAACTGATTTGACATAACAGGCTATTGTTAATAGAAAGCCATCCCATATCCCCACAACAGACCTCTGGATATTTTTGAGTTTCTAGGAGAAAATTTCTATCAGCTTTGACATTTTTAGAGACACTGAGGAAAATCCTAAGACAGCATTTGCTTGGCTGATGCTAATAACTGCTAAGAATTGGGCAGGAGCATACCATGGCCTCTGCCCCATCATGGGCAAAGGTGCTGCACCCTGGCTTATCGTGGTCTCTGAGAAGGTCCTGTGCACACAGAGTGCTTGCTGCATATCACTCAGAACAGCCTGTGGGCTGGTGATCTACAGAAGAGGAGTTTGGGAGATACTGTTCTAGTGAAGCCATTCACAGTAGGGAAAATGACCTGGTAGAGGTGATGGACCCTTACCTTGATCTGAGAGTTTCAGATTTGATTGTCACATGCGGGTCCTCTTGTGGTACTCCCACTATGTAAGCAACTTGGTCATTTTCTGGTTCATTCAGGTTATTTTACTGTGAAAATGAGCTTGGGCCAAAAATTGGATTTCTGCCTGATTGAAATCAGTTTTATTTAAACAGTCAAAATAACCAGGAGCCTTTGAGCACAATAAATAAGTCTTGTCATTTTATTTCAAAATGTAAAAATTTTAGTGCTAAAACTTTTGCCATTTCTTTGTTCAATGCTCAATTAGCATATGGAGTCAACAGGTTAAATTTCCCTCTAAAATGTCATCATTTTAAAAACAAGTTAATTAAATTTGTATAAATACTTTATATTTCTAGGAAATAAAACATGCTGCCAATTAAATTATGACATAATGTTTTCTTATTACTTAGAATTTTTATTTTTAACTTTTTAAAAGATCTGTAATACGCTTCTTCAGACATGGATTTTAAAAGTCATATATCACTCTTGTTTGTCAAAGACATAATGAAAATACAAGTGAAATATGTTGATGAGGGAATTCCTAAAAGACTTTTTCCATTCAGACTCTGACACTTTTCAATCACTTTTTAAAAATGTTTTTTAAAATATATTTACTATTTATCCATTTTAAACACCCCCATTTTTGCTGTTTTTGTGTCCATTCATTGGGCAATTCTCTGTGTTTGTTTCCTCCCTCTTGTCTCATTCTTCTCCTCCTGTCTTCATCTGGATTCCATCCTGGGAACCTAAGATGTGAGAGAGAGAGGTGTTCTGCCATCTCTGCCACCTCAGATCCTGCTTTTTCAGCATGTCTCATCTTGGCTCTCCCCTTGCATCTCTCTCCTATTATCTCATCATCTTGCTGCTTGGTTCAGTGGGGCCTGATGACTCACCCACTCATGGGGCCTGATGACTCACCTTCTCACAGGGCCTGGGGGCTCACGCACTCACCCTAATGGCACACTGATGCACCTTCTATAGTTTTCTTTATTTTACCAGGAGGTCCCAGGAATTGAACCCAGGTTCACCCACATAGGAAATGGACATCCAACCATTTGAGCACTATCTGCCTCCTGCTATATCACTTAAGGTTGACCAAAGATACCTAGAGTTACAGTCATTTCCCATACAGGATGATCATATAATAAATTAGGCTTGGTTTATCACCAGCATTCTAAAAAACAGACCTAGGGAGAAAAACTAGGTTTGGGGACACATGCATGGTTTCTAACATAGCGAATGTTTAGCTCACCCTGATTATCACAAAATCAGAACAGTGAGAAGATTTGCAGTAAACCATGTTTTGATTCAAAGTCACCAATATCTATATTTCTTCTCCCAGTATTATTCTTTCTGCCATCAAGAGTCCTGGGAATGCAGCATTTCTTACAAGAGTGCCCATTGTTTTTTCTGTGTTTTTTTCCATGTCACTGACATGCAGCATAAAAGTTTTTTTTGTCTGTTTGCTTGTTTGATTTTTTTTTATTGTGGATAAAATAAAAATTTTCCAAATACAAAGAAATATTTGTAAAGTGATATATAAATATATATGCATATATTTGCATTTGCTTACATATATATTATATATATATATTTTTTTTAAAAAGATGCTTATATTCCATAAATGTTACACAAAAATTACAGGGATTCCCATGATCTCCACCTCCCATACCTCCCATAACATCTCACATAAACATCTTTCATTAGTGTGGCACATCACCTGCAATGGATATACACACTGGGGCTTTGCCACTAAGCATAGACCACAGTTCACATCGTAGACCACACTCTTTCCCACACAGTTCTGCATGGTATATGCTGATGTAAAATGACCTATATCCATCGCTGCAATGTCATTCAGGACAACCCCCAAGTCCTGAAAAAGACCTAGTATCACAACTGCCCTTCCCCTCCCTGCCCCAAAAGTGTCTAGTGGACACTGGCTCCACCTCACTGTTATAATTTCTTCCATTGCTTAGTCACAATATGTCTAGAACAGAATGCCAATAAGTCCACTCTAGTTCATAGCTCTTCCCCCAATCCTGTGGGACTGGAATGGTGATGTCCACTCCACCTCTAAGTGAGAGTGGACTTATATCCCATGGATAAGGTGGATGGGATTATCCTGCCTTCAGCTGCAGCCTCTCTCCATTCCCTGGGATGGCCGTTGTCCATCAGTGTCTCCTCACCAGGTGACTTGGGTGAGTCCATTGAGGTGTAGAGTAGGAGTTGCAGCTACACCGAGATTCCAGGCACATCTGGCACATGGGCAAGCCAGAGGCTCCAGGCTTTGGAAGTACACTTACAAATTCCAGCCTCACATATAGGTTTGAATAGAAGGGACTGATGGATCATGTGCAGGGAAGACTTATTTGAGTCCAACTCTATCACTCTCAGGAGCACAGATTCCAAAGTAGAGCTCACTGATAAGGCATCAATATCTGGGGCTATCCGCCCTTATATAAGACCTGGGTGTCTCCAGAGCCCTCAGGGGCCCCTCTGTGTGGAGTGATATCCAGTTTGGTGTTCTTTGAGATCCTACTGAGGTGTGCGTAAGCATTACATCTGGGATGATCTCCCGATTCTCTTTGAAGTCTGTTAGCCACATGAACTTATTTGTCTTTATCTTTTCCCCCTTTTATTCAAGGTTTTTCTCCAGTTGTGTTTCCAGTTGGCACTTGGTATTAATCCCTCATTGCCAGGGAGGCTCATTCCTGGGAGTCATGTCCCACATTGGGGGAAAGGTAGTGCATTCATATGCTGAGTATTGCTTAGAGTGAGGCCACATTTGAGCAACAAGGAGGCTCTCAGATGGCAACACTTAGGCACCTCATAACAGTAGGCCAAGTTTCAGTTACAAGAGCAAAGACTCATAAGGCTAGTCACCAATAACAAGAATCCATCAGTGGACCATCCTTTTTTGGCAGACACTGCCCCTGCACTTCGGGGACTGTTGCTGCTCCCTTGGAGAATGTGGCAGAGCTCTCCAGGCTGGGAATTCAGCATTCTCTCATTAATTGAGTGTTTGTCTGCCCACCATGACCATGCCCCATCCCTTGATCATTTGAAGAATTTATATATCTTTCATATATATTCAGATGATATTCCTCCCATGAATACCCCTCCCAGACACCCCCCAACAATGATCATCTGCAGCCCCCATTGTAACCCTTCTGTGATCTAAATATTCCTTAAAGATGAAGCCCATATAATAACCAAATACAATTAATAGGAAAATGAAATAATAATGATAAGCTTAAATGCAAGAGATAAAATACAAGGAAACTCAGAAAAAAAAGAACTAAAAATAAAACCTTATTAATGGATTGGGACTTCAAAAAAAGGAAATGGGAAAAAACAAAACAATTAAAAAAAATTTTTTTTTCCTTTTATCACTGCATTAACAGGTGTCCAGTCTGTACCGTGGCAACTTTCTCCTCTCATTCCCCAGTGTCTCCCAAATTTTCATTTAGTTTTCAAAGAAGATTTAAGTCACAGCAAAGTAACACACTGAATACTAGAGATTCCCATGTACCCAAACTCCCTGCCCCTTCCCCACCCCATATTAAAACCTATTTTTTTGTGTGTGGATGGTAGCATTGTTATAACTGTTATACAGATACTGAGACATAGCTACTAAACATTATCAATGGTTTACAGTATATTTTACAATTTAGAGAGTGTAGTTTAAAATTTTTGATGATATTTACCATGTGCTTTGCCCATTACAGTAAGGTAATGAAAAACATTTCCCATGACCATTAAATACCCCATTTGATCTTTTCTGTCCCTTCCTCCCCATCCCCCTGGGCATATAACACTCCCCTTCTTGACTCATGGGATGACAGAATTCATAGTTACATGTCCTGGCTATTCTAACCTGCCCTTCCTAATCTACCCATCTGTTAACCCTGCACGACCAAACCCAGTAATATCACTACCTACCTGTCCTATCCTTCCATATGCAACTATACTCTATCACTTTACCATAGATTATGTACATATGGGTGATGGCTCACACCCTACTCTTCTCTCTCTCTCCCTTGCTGACCTATCTTTCAGACAGTGATTCTCAGAGACTGCTCATTTTCCTCAGTTCAAATCAGTGAGGTCATATACTGTCCATCCTTCAATGCCTGGCTTGCTTCATGCAACATAAGGTCTTCAAGATTCATCCATGTTATTCCATGTGTTAGCACTTTATTCCTTCTAACAGCTGAGTAATATTCCATTGTATGTATGTACCACATTTTGCTTATCCATTCATCTGTTGATGGACACTGGGGCTGATTCCAGGTTTTGGCAATTGTGAACAACGCTGCTATGAACATTGGTGTGCATATATATGTTCATGTCTTTGCTTTCAATTCTTCTGGGTATATACCCAGGAGTGGAATTGCTGGATCATACAGACGATCTGTTGTTAGTTTTCTGAGGAATCACCAAAATGTCCTCCACAGTGGCTGGACCATAACACAATCCCACCAGCAGTGGATGAGGTTACTATTCCTCCCCATCCTCTCCAACACTTAGAGTCTGCTTTTTTTTTTAATAGCTGTCATTCTCATGGGTTTAAGATGGTATCTCATTGTGGTTTTGATTTGCATTTCCCTAATAGCTAGCGATGTCGAGCATTTTTTCGTGTGCTTTTTAGCCATTTTTATTTCTTCCTTGGAGATGTGTCTCTTCAGGTCACTTGCACATTTTTTAAATGGGTTGCTTGCCTTTTTATTTATGAGGTGTAGGATTTCTTTATATATGTAGGATATTAGGCTCCTATCAGATATATGGCTGCCAAATATTTTCTCCCATTGGGTAGGCTGCCTTTTTATTTTCTTAATAATGTCCTTTGAGGTGAAGAAGTTTTTAATTTTGAGGAGATACCATTTATCTATTTTTTTCTCTTGCTGCTAGTGCTTTGGCTGTGAAGTTCATGAAACCATTTCCTATTACAAGGTCCTGTAGAAGCTTCCCTACATTATCTTCCAAAGTCTTTATGGTTTTGGCTCTTATATTTAGATCTTTGATCCATCTGGAGTTGATTTTTGTATAAGGTGCGAGATGGTATTCATCTCTCATTCTTTTGGATATGGATATCCAGTTCTCCAAGCACCACTTGTTAAAGAGGTCATTCTCTCCCAACTAAGTGGGTTTGGTGACCTTGTCAAATATCAGGTGACTGTATATGTGAGTATCTATATCAGAACTCTCAATTCAGTTCCATTGGTCAGTACATCTATCCTTGTGCCAATACGAAGCTGTTTTGATCACTGTAGCTTTGTAGTATGTTTTAAAGTCAGTTAATGTGATACCTCCAATTTCACTTTTCCCTTACAATATGTCTTTGGCAATTCAGGGTATTTTACCTCTCCAAATATATTTTGTGGTTAGTTATTTCAGTTCCTTAAAAAATACAGTGTTGATTTTCATTGGGATTGCATTAAATCTGTAGATTAGTTTGGGTAGGATAGACATCTTGATGATGTTCAGTCTTTCTATCCATGAACAGGGAATATTTTTCCATTTATTTAAGTCTTCTTTAATTTCCTTTAACAGTGTTGTGTATTTTTCTGTATATAATTCCTTTACATCTTTAGTTAAATTTATTCCTAGGTATTTGATTCTTTTAGTTACTATGGTAAATGGTATTTTTTTCTTGATTTCCTCCTCAGATTGCTCGTTATTTTTGTACAGAAATGCTACTGATTTTTGAGCATTGATCTTATAGCCTGCAACTTTACTGAACTACTTTATAAGTTCTAGAAGCTTTGTTGTAGATTTCTCAGGGCTTTCTATCTATAGGATCATGTCATCTGCAAATAATGAGATTTTTATTTCTTCTTTTCTGATCTGGATGCCTTTTATATTGTTTTCTTGCCTCAGTGCTCAAGCAAGTATTTCTAAGACAATGTTAAATAGATGTGGTGAGAGTGGGCATCCTTGCCTTGTTCCCGATCTCAGAGGGAAGGCTTTTAGGATTTCACCATTGAAGATGATGTTAGCTTTGGGTTTTTCATATATACCCTTCTATTCCTATCTTTTGCAGTGTTTTTATCAGGAAAGAGTGCTGTATTTTGTTGAATGCTTTTTCTGCATCTATAGAGATGATCATGTGATTTTTTTCTTTCAATCTGTTTATGTGGTGTATTTCATTGATTGATTTTCTTATATTGGATCATTCTTGCATACCCCGGATGAAACCCACTTTGTCATGGTGTATAATCCCTTTGGTATGTTGTTGAACGAGATTAGCAAGTATTTTGTTGAGGATTTTAGCATCTGGGTTCATTAGAGAAACTGGTCTGTAATTTTCCTTTCTAGTGGTATCTTCGTTTGGTTTTGGTATTAGGGTAATTTTGGCATCATAGAATGAGTTAGGCAATATTCCCCTACTTCTGTTTTTTTTGAAAAGCTTAAGCAGAATTGTTGTTAGCTCTTTCAGGAATGTTTGGTAGAATTCAGCTGTGAAGCCATCTGGTCCTGGGCTCTTAGTTGGGAGGTTTTTGATGACTTAGTCTATCTCTTTACTTGTAATTGGACTGTTGAGTTCCTCAATTTCTTCTTTCATCAATGTAGGCTGTGAGTTTTTAGAAACCACAGGCTGGCTAAAAACTCATGAATCTCTACTGATCAGTCCACGCCATCATTCTGCCCAGATAGATGTCCCAAGCTTCTCACTCCCTGAAGCCACAGCACAAAACCCTGGGCAGGACCCTGTCCACAATCGCCAACCTCAGGGAGCTCTCAGTGAGTGCCCTCCTAAACCGACACCATCTTGCCTCCTCCAGCAATTCTCCATCATGAAAGTTTTGACCTCACCACTTTGTTTGGTGTGTGATGGGCAATCATATTGCACATATCTGTCAAAAAGCATAACCCAACTTTATTTGCATATAGGTATCTCCCTTCCCTTGGTCCCATGAAGCACTTAGGTGTTGCTTTGCAAGAAATTCTGGAATTATTTTCATTCCCCCACCAATAAGCATTTATTTTCATTAATATCATATATATGCCCCACTGCTCTCTTTCCAGACCTTTTCGTGTAAGCAATAAATTTTCTTTTCAATGCTGAAACATAATATAATATTTTCTGAAGACATTTACAATGGAAACTAAATAAAATAATACTAAAAATGCCTGTAACTCATTTGAAAGGAGGACTGGATGAACTGCTAAGAAAAGTTTCTCCCAGGGGCAGGCCGTGGCATTCAATTCACTGCTGCTACCTGGCTGACAGCAATTGCAGGGTGCACCTCAGTTTCTGGAATATTAAAATGTGGTAAAATATACACTTATAATTGATAAGTGTGATAGGCTAATATGTCAACTCAGCTGGGTGTTAAGCTATGGCAGGATGTCAGCTGATATTATGTGATTCACAATAGGGAGTTCCAGGTTATGAATTTTGGTTTTTGGTTTGAGATTCAGGACTGAGAGCCAGGAACTTAGGTCTTACCAAGCAGAGGTGACTTGAGTCCATGTTTAGTAACAGCATTCCCCAGGTCCACATTATGGTTCACTTGAGCTGCCCTGAAGTTTTGCCCTGACAGAGTTTTTACCATAACCTCTTACACAATTTTTCTCTTACATATTTAAAATGTTTTACTGACTAGTTTGATCAAATGGGATTTCTACTAATAACCAGATGGTAACACTCTTCTGCAAACTCTTTCAGGATTCGCACAAATTACATTCTCAGGCATGTTTTTTGAGCTGGTTTATATACACCATTTTACTTTTCCATTAATATACCTCATATTATTTGACTGTTCTCAGGATCATACTGAATTCATGGATTTTCATAGAATTACTGTGTTATTTTTGATGCTCAAGTTGTCACATCTTAGCCAGTGGAAGCTCTTTTGCTTACCCCTTTTAGTATTACCCAGACATCATTTAAAGCATTCTTGCCATCTGGAAATAGTGAGATACTCAAGCCTATCTTACTTTTCCTTGCCCCATGATATGAACCTATTATTCTCCAAAATAATGCAGATTCCTTTTAGCAAAGAATAACATTAAAATAAAATTTGTGGGGCTAGGGTACATATCAAATTAATTATTTCATACAAGTAAAGAGAGTTTGCATGATGATATCACTGCTAATACACTTTTATAGGTAGATCAGTTCCAGTGCCTAGATGTAGGATTGATTTTGTCTGTATCAGGAGACAGTTCCTGACAGCTTCCTCTGAACTAAATAGTTCTGTCAGGGAGGCTTGCACGACCTTGCACAGCTCAGGATCTGTGGGCATTCCCTCCCATCCCCCAGTAATGTAAACATAAATTCTTTGTAGAGTCAGAGTCAGAGTCAGAGACAGAGTCTAAGCTACTGTTGGCCTTTGCCTTGACAATGTGAGACTCCAAAGTTGTCTGCCTGAGTCCAGGCTGAGCTGGCAAAAAAACAAAAACAAAAACAAAAAAAAACCAACAGTGTGGGGGAGAGAAGTAAATAAATAAATCTCCTTAAAAAATGGATTCAGCCATGTAGGTGGGTCCATGTGGTCTATTCCTTTTCATTTTAAAGTTAGAAACAAATACAGTTCTATTGCAGTTGGCATGGTTTCACATTACCTATTTCAAGTGAGGGATGTGGAGAACATATACTTCTAGCCATAATAGAGTAATAGGCTTCAAGATTACCTTTCTGCCTTAAACAACTATAAATGGACACAATTTCTGGAGCAGCAGTTTTCCTACATTGGATAATAGCACAGGACAGTGATCTCTCAAAGAAGAGAGACAAATAAAGTGTGGCCAGGAGTGAATTTCTTTGCCATAGCACAGGGAGGGGGGACCCAAACAGATTGGTGGTCTCCCTGAGTTAAGCAGAGTTCAGATTTTTGGGAAGCCAAGGTGGTTTGAATTCACAGCATAGAGTACCATAGAGGAGAGAGATATGCAGAGAGAATACAAAGTGATCCACCTCGAGTCTTTGATAAGTACAGGCATGAGAGGAAACTACCACAGATGGGGAAAGAATCACTCAAAGGAGCAGGCAGATCAGGCCACAAAGCTCATGTGGAGCCAGAAGTAGCCTGAGTGGAAAGGCCTCTTTACACATGCAACATGAAGGAGAGGGCCTCAGTAGAGGAGCCAAAATAGCTATAGATGTAAGGCCATTTTGAACCCACCTAACAAGGTTTAAAGTGTATGATAACAGTAGCATAAAGACCAGGAGGAGAGAAATGAAAGTATATTGTTGTAAGGGTTTTATACTATTTATAAAGTGAGTATTACTTGGAAACAGACTGTGATAAGTTAAAGATGTATATTATAAGACTTAGAGCTATCACTAAAAACCCAAAAGATATAATAAGCCATTAAAGGAGAGGAAATGGAATATAGAAAAAATACTCAATTCCCCAAAAAGTCATCAAAAGAGGAGAAAAGTAATGAAGGACAAAAAGTATAAGTAAAAAACAGCCAGATAGTGTAAGTTGTAAAACACCAACTAAGATTATCAAATTAGATAAAAAATCAAGGCTAAACTATATGTTATGTGTAATAAATCCACTTTATTTTTTAATATACTTTTTTATTTTTATTATTTAAAGAAACGTGGAGCATATAAATGTTAAATAGAAAATATAGGGGATTCCCATATGTGCCACTCCTTAGCCCTCCCACATTTTCCTACATCCACAACACCCTTCATTACTGTGGTACACTTGCCACAATTGATGACCACACCTTGGAGCATTGCCACTAAGTGTAGATTATAGTTTACCTTGTAGTTTACACTCTTTTCTGCATATTTTCACAAGTTATTAAAAGATATGTTGGCCTATATCTGTCACTATAATATCTTTCAGGATAATTCCCAAGTCCCCAAAATGTCCCCATATTACACCTATTTTTCCCTCTCCCTCCCCTTATAACCTTCAGTGGTCACTGCTTCCATATCCATGATAAATGTTCTTTCATGCCTCAGATCACAACAAGTCTACAGTAGAACAGCTGAAAGTCTACTCTAGTCCATTGTCCATTCCTCAATCCTGAGAAGTCTGTGATGGTGAAGCCCACTCCACCTCTAATTGAGAAGGGGCTTAGATCCCATGAGGCAGATGGATGGGACTTTCTTGCTTGCAGTTGCAGACTCTCTCTGTTCCTTGAGATGGTCATTATCAGTCATCATTTCCTTATTAGTTGTCCTGGGTGAGTCCAAAGAACTGGAAATTAGGTGTTGCAAGACTGTTGAGGTTTAGAGTCCAACTGGCACATGGCCTGACCAAAGATTTAAGTCTCTTGGACATACACCTATCAAATCTAGTACTAACTATAGGTTCAAATAGAGGGGCAGAAGAGCCATGTGTAGGGAGAACACAACTGAGTCTAACTGTATCACACAGGGGAGCATAAATTCCAAATTACGGCCCACTGGCAGGGTTCCAAACTCCAGAGCTGTCTACTCTCCCTATAGTCTCTTAATGTCTCCAGAGCCCTCAGGAGACCCACTATTTGAGGTAATATTTACTTTGTCAGTCAATGACTTCTTGCTGAGACATGCATAAAAGTACTTCTGAAAAGACCTCCCAACTCACTTTGAAGTCTCTTAGCTATATAAGCTCATTTGTCTTTATCCTTTCTCCCTTTTGGTCAAGGTCTTTTTCCAGGTGCATTGCTACTTTGTGCTTGATCATAATCCATCAGTGCCAGGGAGGCTTTTCCCCGGGAGTCATGTTCCACGGTTGGGTAAAGGTAATAAATTTATATGCTGAATTTTTCTAACAGGGAGGCTACAGTTGAGCAACAAGGAAGCTCTCAGGAGATAACATTTAGGCACCCTATAATACTATGCTAAGTTTCAATTTCAAAAGTAAATTATCATAAGTACAGTCATCACAATCAAGGGCCTGCCAATGGTCCATCTTCCTTCTCTAGTCACTGCCCCTGTACTCAGGGGATTTTTGTTCTCCCATTAGAGAATGTGGAAAAGCTCTCCAGGATGAGAATTCAATATTCTTTTGGTTATTGGGTGAATCTCCACCCACCATGACCATGCCCCATGAACACTTGAACACATTCATATGCCTTATAAGTATGGCCCAGGTGAACCTCCTCCTATGCATTCCCCATCTCTGACACCCTAAACCAATGGTCTTGCCCTGTCACAGTTATAACCCTTCTGTGATCCAAAATTTCTTCAAAATTGAAGCCAAAAATAGACCTGAATTAAATTAATAATAAAATAATAAAATAAAATTAGTTGTAAATATAACAAAATGACAAAAAAAATTTATAAAAAGTTTGAAACAATAAAAAAATATAAAATTTAAAAAAATTTTTGAAATTATGCTCTCATCACTGTAAGATATGTTTCTTGTAGGTACAGTGACATTTGCTTCCATTTATTCATCTATTGTCTTCTTTTTTTCATTTTGTCTCCATAGAAGATTTAGGTTATGGAAAAGTCATGCACAGAATATAGGTGATTCCCATATACCCAACATCCTCTCCCTTTTCCCCTTTCCTCTATTAATGACAGTTTACTCATGGATGGTGCATTTGTTACAATTGAAATACACATATTGAAACATTGCTTTTAAACATGGTCAATGATTTACATTGTGGGTTTCATTTTGGACCATACGCTTTTATAGATTTTGATGAATTTAGACATGGTCTGTATCCATCCTTGGAAGATCATGTAGAACAATTCCATTTCCCTAAAAATATCCCATGTTCCATCTATTCTATACCTCCCTCTGTCTCCCCTTGGGACACACAGTAAGCAATAAGTTTAACTCATGAAGGGCCAGATTCATAGTTATTTGCAACAACATTGAGAGCTTGACATACTGGCCTGTTCTCCTCTATTAGGTACTGCGTATGCTCTCAAGAGAGTCCCACCACTCTATCTGAGATCATAGCAGGACTCCCCAGGATGGGAGTCCAACACATTCCTGCTCATTAGGTGAGTCTCCAGCCCCTGATAAAACACACTATGAAAAGATGAACACTACACACTCCCTAGAAGCCTGCCCCAGGTACACCCTGTCCTGCATGCCCACCACATCCAAAACCTTAAACCAGTAACCCTTCCATGCCATATTTGCCAAAAGAACATTCCCAACATTGCAGTTTCAACCACATACCTGCAAAGACCCAGAGTTCACCTGCTCCCTCGCCCAACCCTTCCTCCTGTTCCATGGACAGTCCACCCACCCTCCCCACCCTACCCTCATCACAGACCAGCACCACCCATACCAATAGCACCACTGAATCACTGTTATTCCCATCCACTGCAAAACTACACCCTTCCACCTTATCACAGATTTTGCCCTCATGGACATTGATTCAACTTCTTCTCCCTTTCTGTCTTCTGTAATTCTATCTTCACAACTCTAGCTCTGTGAGCCTGCTCAATTTGCTTAAATTATATCAGTGAGGTCATAAAATATTTGTCCTTCAGTGCCTGGCTTGCTTCACTTAACCTAAGTTCTTCAAGATTCATCCATGTTATCTCATGTGTTAATACTGCATTTCTTCTCACAGCTGAGTAGTATTCCATTGTATGTATGCACAACAATTTGTTTATCCATTCATCTGTTGATGGACATTTGGGTTGTTTCCAACTTTTGGCAACAGTGAATAATGCCACTATGAACACTGGCGTGCATATATCTGTTCATGTCCTGGTTTTCAATTTTTCTGAGTATATACCCAGCAGTGGAATTGCCGGATCATATGGCAGTTCTATAATCATGTTCCTGAGGAACTGCCAAACTGTCCTCCACAATGGCTGCACCACTCTACATTCCCACCAGCAGTGGATAAGTGTTCCCATTCCTCCACATCCTCTAAAATCTTGCAGTTCCCTGCTTTTTCAATAGCCACCAGTCTAATGGGTGTAACAATTTATCTCATTATGGTTTTGATTTGTATTTCCCTAATAACTAGTAATGTTGAGCATCTTTTCCTGTGCTTTTGAGCCATTTGTATTTCATCTTTGGAGAAGTGTCTATTCAAATCATTTCCCCATTTTCTAAATGGGTTGTTTGTCTTTTTATTTTTGAGATGCAGCATTTTTTATATATGCTAGATAATAAGCCCCTATCAGATATATGGTTAAAAAATATTTCCTCCCATTGAGTAGGTTGTCTTTTCACTTTCATGACAAACTCATTTCAGGTGCAAAAGGTTTTTAATTTTGAGTAAGTCCCATTTATCAACTTTTTCTTTCATTGCTCGGGCTGTGGTGTAAACTTCATGAAACCATTTCCTAATATGAGGTCCTGTAGATGCTTCCCTACATTATCTTCCATGATCTTTATGGTCTTGGCTCTTATGTTTAGATCTTCAAACCTCCTGAGTCAATTTTTATATAAGGTGTGAGATGATGTTCCTCTCTCATGCTTTTGGATATGAATATCCAGTTCTCCAAGCACCATTTGTTGAAGAGGCCATTCTCTCCCAGTTGTGTGGGCTTGCTGGCCTTGCAGAATATCAGTTTACTGTATATGTAAGGATCTATATCAGAACTCTCAAGTCAATTCCATTAGTTAGTATGTCTATCCTTGTGCAATACCATACAGTTTTGACCAGTGTAGCTTTGTTGTATGTTTTTAAAGTCAGATAGTGTAATTCCTCCAATTTCATTTTTCTTGTTCAATAGGTCTTTGACTATGCGGGAACCCTTTCCCTTTCAAAAAAAATTCATAGTTAGCTTATCCAATTTAGTAAAAAATGTTGTGGTAATTTTTATTGAGATTATGTTAAATCTTTAGATCAGTTTGGGTAGGGTAGACATCTTAATGATGTTTACTTTTCCTTTTCATGAACAGGGAATATTCTTCCATTTATTTAGGTCTTCTTTTACTTCCTTTCGCAGTGTTGTATATTTTTCTGCATAGAAGTCATTTACATCTTTATTTAAGTTTATTCCTAGCTACTTGATTCTTTTATTTGCTATTATAAATGGGATTTTTTTGTTCATTTCCCCCCCAGTTTGCTCCTTGTTGGTGTACAGAAATGCTACTGAATTTTGCACACTGATCTTGTAACCTGCCACTTTACTTAACTCACTTATAAGTTCTAGAAGCTTTGATGTAGATTTCTTAGGTCATTCTATGTATAGGATCATGACATTTGCAAATAGTAAAATTTTTACTTCTTCCTTTGCAATCTAGATGTCTTATATATCTTTTTCTTGCCTAAGTGCTTCAGCAAGTACTTCTAACACAATGTTAAACAATAGCGGTGAAAGTGGGCATCCTTATTTTTTTCAGATCTTAGAGGGAAATCTTTTAGAATTTCACCATTAAATAGAACAGAAGGCTGACCTCTATCTTTTCTTTGTGTCCAGTTGAAGTTGGATTGTTTGAATGATCTTTCATTTGTGTTTTTTCTGCAAGAATTTTTAGGCCTCACCTCCATTTTGTGAGAATCCATTTAGTTAAACTAGATCAAGTTATCTGTAAATCCATTGACCTGGGCCTTTGTTGACATGGTTTTCCTTACACAGAAAGTAATGCCAGGGCTGATTTAGTGTGGCCTGCTGACAATTTTGTGGGCTGGAACTCCTTCCCTGTGCGTACCTCATTAGCACGATGCCTGACAAGAGACCATCTGGTGTGTGACCAAGGAAAGACTTACATTTAAACATTTTCATAGTGGAAGTGGTCATTATTTCTTCCAACACCCCTCAAATAATCTTGGGACATCCATGACTTATACTATCCCTAGACCACTGCATCCACCTCCATGCCACATATGATTGCTTTTTCACCCACCTGTTCATGGAAAGTTCCTCTCCTAAGTTAACTACCCTCCTTATTTTGGCCATACAGGGCCCTTCTCCTGAACCCCAGGAGTTCATGACATCTCCTAGACAATGAGCAGGAAAAACCTAAAGCTGCTTTGGCCAGCAGAGGGAGCTAAAGGCGCATGTGGTCATGCTTTACCTCTGTCAGCAAAGTGGCTATCTTGGTGGGGCTACCAGGTTCCAAGTCACTCCCTGCAGCCCCCACCTGTTAATAGTGCTCATTTGTGACCTCCTGATGTGGACGTGGGCTTATTCATCTTTCCAGGCCACTGAATGACCTTAAATAGCTTTACTTTGTGTGTGTGAGGAGGGATAGAAGAATGGACATGTGAAACTGAAACTTAACTATTATATATGGCCTAAAAATTAACCCATGAAAGCATCCTTGTTGCTCAAATTTGGCAGCATTCCAAGCCATACTCAGCTTATAAACTCAATACCTTCTCCCTGGCATGGGAGATGACTTGGGGATGAGCCTCCCTGACACTGAGGTATAATTACCAAGCACCAACCTGTGGTGCTTTGGAAAAAGACCTTGACTAAAAAGGGCAAATATTAAATAAAAATGTGTTTTTATGGCTGAGATTTCAAAGTGAGCTGGGAGATCATTCCAGAGGTTATGACAATGAACTTCTCAGGAGGATCTCATTGATTGCAACAAAAAACATTGCCTCAAGCAATGTTGCTCCCAAAGGCTCTAGAGACACCTAGACACTGTAGGCAGGGCAGACAATCTTGGGAATTCAGAAACCTGTCCTTTCCTTGGAATTTATGTTCCCAAAGTAATGGAGTTTCACTCATTCATAATTTCCCTATACATGGCTCTTCTGTCCCTTTTATTTGAACCTACAATTGTCACTACACCAATTAAATCTTTGTACAAGAGATTTAAATCTTTAGTCTGTTCATATGCTGTTGAGCCCTGAATCAAAGGAGTGTTGCAACACCTACTCTCCAGTTCATTCAACTTGCCCAGGACAATTAACAAAATGATGGATAACACACATCCCAAAAAACAGAAAGTGTCTACAACTACAAGTAAGGCACTGTGGATGCTTCATACCCATGGGATCCTATAAGTGGCCTCTAGTGATCTGTTCTTTCACTTACTATAATGCTCATCAGGTCCCTCCCATTCTAGCATATATCTCTACTTCATTATGACTTATGGATGATAATATCCCATTGTATGGATAGACCATATTTTCTGTATCCCTTTATCATTTGATGGGCATTTGAGTTTTTTGTACTTTTTGGTTATCATGATACCAAATTTATCCCAGATTTGGCCAGAAGGCCTTGCAGGGGTTCCGATCATGTTTTGACACCACTCCTGTGGACTTTGGTGCATTCCTTGCTCTCTCCAGGATGCAATGTTTGTCAGGTTCCTCTCATGCATTTCCTGCCCAAGACCTGGACCCACACATACCTCCTAGGCACCCTCTTTTCTTTTCATGGAAAATGGTATTTAGAGGCCACAATCTGGACATCAGAGGTGGATGTTACTACCAGATTTTCTTTTGTTCAATAGTTAGAGCCAGAAACTCTATGTCATTTACAGAAATATATTTCCTAATTAAAATGTAAGATTATACTGTTTTCCTTCCCTGGTAACCAAGGTGAAAGTCACCCCACAGCCCACAGCTTTGGCAGTCAGGAGGCTGGTGCAGGGGCCTGGGGCTCTGTGCTGTGCCAGGGTTTAAACATTTTGCTCCTAAACATGTTGAGGCCAGGGAAGGACACACAGGTAGCTCAGGACAGGTCCTGTCACCACCCAGACAGGAAGCCATTGAGTAACTTATTTTGCAGTGAGATGTGTCTGTGCAAATCTGTGGCCATCAGTCCAAGAGGTATTCCCTTCCCCCATCAGGCCCTTTCATTCACCCACACCCCACAGGAACTGTCCACACCCCAAAGACACAAGCAAAGCACAAATTTTGGGCCATGGATGCAGTCATCCCAGGACACTGCAAGTTCTAAGGTTTCAGAATGAAATTCCTCTTGAGGACAATCAGTAGCAACACAATTGAGAGTGCAGACTGGAGATCCCCAAGATGGTAGACCTCAAAACACAGGCAACACTTCACCTTGACCCACAGAAAAGAGTGTGTGGTGTCTCACTTACAAGCAATAGGTATTCTTGTCTTGACATTCAGAGTTCTTGCCTGATGCCTCAGTCCCAGGCAGGGTAGAGAGGCCACCAGGTCCCAACCCTGATGCTGGGACCTGCCAGGAATTTTCTGGGTTAAGAAATTGTCCAAGGAATGGCAGGGCAGTGGAAAGCACTGCTTCAAAGGGAGCAGTAGTGTTTATGAAATGAGGCCCAGCTTGAGCCTTTAAAGCTCTATTTTAACCCCCAGTCACTTCATAAGGAAAAGCAATTCTGGTGTTAGGGATCAGGATCACCAACCATGAAATCTTAGGTAAAGATTTGACCATGGGGCCCTGGAGAGGGACTGAGGATTCAAATTCTGCCTGCCTTTGGACCATGTGCTAATAATCTTCCTCTGTCCTTTTCTTTTCCACATTGTAAGCTTTGTTCTGGCTTTTACCATACCTAGTGCTGATGTAAATCTAGAGTTTGCCCTTGAAAACTACATGTTCCTATTTGGTGCTCAAATGGAACCTCAGCCAAGAAACAGAAAATGTTCCTTCTTCCTTCAAAGGGGTGAAAGTCAGCCACTGCACTATCCAGGGTCAGAAAATGTCCTTCCTAAAGAAGTGGCTTTGACATCTAAATCCTGATAATCCTCATGTGTGGGCTCAGCTCCTACCAGGTGTATTGATACTGAAATGCACATGTGCTCTGTGAAAGGGGATTCTGTGTTTACTCCAGTAGCCAGGAAAGGGTGGCTGGTGCTTTTCCCTTCTCCCTTCTAAAATAAACTGATGACTGCATGATTTCTTATTTGAAAGAGCAATGTGAGAATATGCACCTCATTTCAATTAACACAGAAAATGAAAGAACCAAACCTCATCTCCCAGGCTGTAGTTGAACCAGGACTTTAATAATAAAATATTGACATCTAACACTTACTATAAGCATTGATAAATATTGCCCCTCTCCACATATAATTTTTTTGCTGTTTATTCATAAATTCAATTATTTTCCAATCTCACCGAAATCATCCCTCCTACAGCCATGCTTCGCATAGTCTCAAAAAGTCACAGAGGGAGTGCCATTGGCCCTTGCAGTAGCATGAGATTTGAGATAACTGGAACCCACCAGTGAGTGAGGTGATTCTCTCTGTATACTTCTGTGGTGTGGGGGTGACAGGGGTGAAAGTGAGCAGAGACTCCCTCACTCCGGGAAAAGGTTAGGATGGGGGGAGCCTGGGCTGGGACCCATGGGAATATCACAGATGGCATCCAAGGGAATGAAGTGACCTCAGTGGTCCCCTGAGTTAGTGATGGGTCACCAGAGCTCAGGACAGCCTGTTCTATGGCAGAGTCATATTGGTTAATAGGATAGGTGCAGAAGTTTATGTAGAGTCTGGGGGTACTTGGTGGGGAGGACGTGCCTGCATGGCCTGGCCCTCTGTGGTTGGGATCAGCAAAACTACTCTGCCAGGCATTCTTGGGAAGGGGGACCCTGAGGCTGGTGGGTACCAGGGGCCAGTTACAATGTCTCCTTTAGGAAATTGGGTCCCTTCTGCTTCATGCCCAGAAGAGCTGAGATAGCTCTGTTCTTGACCTTGGCATCCTTGTGTGTCAACTGCTTCATTAGATGAATGTGATGATGAGCCAAAGGATTCATAGTGTCACAAGTTTTCTTGTTGTCCAGGATCTGCAGCATTAGGGGGTGGGGCAGAGGAGGGGTGGTCAGCTGTGCTCTAGGGGACCCTGAGACACCACCCCCCCCATGATCCCATGAGAGCATACCTCAGCCAGGGTCCTGAATCCCCCAATCCAGCTCCGGGACCATAAAGGAGCACTCTGAATGATACCTGCCTGAAGGAGAGACTCTACAGAGGCAAAACTAACAATGAAGACCCTTGTTTGAGAAGTGACTCTGACTCCTAACTGCCACCCTCAGAATGGAGCTGCCAAGAGGTCATCTACTTGCCCACCCAACCTCCTGTCACCTTCACTAGTCAGGGTATCACAGCTGAAATTGCCTTTCTAGAACCCAGTGCACATCCCCAAATCCAGCAGTAACCAGGATGACTACTGAGGTCCAGCAAATGGCAGCCATGGCTCAGGCCTCCTAAGCAGGGTCCTGAAGGCCTTAACAGCCAGGCAGTACCTAATACTGAACATGTATTTACACTTTGATCTGATTTTCTTATTGTCTTCCCTGGCCTAGAGCCAGTTAGAAAGCAAAACTGGGCTGGAATTCCTGCTTTGGCCTCAGGGCTGTGGCTACTCATCTCCTTTCTTAACCTGTCCTTTCCACAGTCTTCCTGTTCTGTATGATGGGTTCTTCTGCCCTATTTCACACCTCAAAGCCCCATTTTTCCCATTCAAAAGAGAGAGGATTTAGATCTAACTTCAAGGAATGGTGGGAGTCATTTTAATTTGCCTAGGCTAATGGCTAGGAGAGAGGGATCATCTCACTGAGAAGAGCAGAGTTAACCTTATTGTGCACATACATACTATGTGTGCATATGTTGGCTAATTTTCTCTCCCCTTCAAGGATGAGAAGCCAGCCCACGTGCTTGAGGAACCGATCTAAGGGCTCAGAGCCCAGGATACCTTGTTCTGATTTAGTGTTGTTCTTCTGGATTCTTTCCCTTTCCCATATTCTAGAATACTGAGTTGGCTCTCTAGAACCTCAAAGAGGAACAGGAGATTTTGTCGAGTTTCCACTGCCATAAAGACATGGCCTGTAGCCTACTTGGTGCTTGTGTCCACCAATCATGGTGCTTTTGGAGGTGCAATCACTCTACCTGTCCAGAGGACATCCTTCAAGGTGAGCACCTCTACTTGGCCATCTTGCCAATGGACCAAGGTGAAAAGCACTTTCTCTGAGTACCTCAATGTTGTTAACTTTGAACTTGGTCTCCCAATACCTGGGTCATGTCCAGCAAAGGGTACACATAGGAAAAGGAAGCAGTTGGGGAGAAGATGCGATGGGCACTGAGGGTTTAAATCACCCCCCAGCTTCCGTTGAACATCTGAAATGATTTGCACCAGCTTGTAGTCCTCTGGCTTGTCTCCATTCAGGTTGTGTTTCTCCATGGCCTTCCAGATCACAGCTGGAGTCTTATCTTGGTTTTTCACCTTGGGTGGGTCATGGGATATGACATCAGGGCATTGGTCTTGGAGCTGGATCCCCAGAGTGCAGCTGACAGAGACCCTAAGGAGCCATGTTTGACCAAGGCTGGGTGTTTAAGGGCCTCACTGTCTTCTCCTCCTTGACTGGGGAGACTACCATGATATGAGGGGGTTCTTTTCCCATCATTCCTTACCCCAACTCCTACAAGAACCTACACCTCAGTCTTGAGGTTGTTTCCCAGTGTGAGTCCAAACTCCTGCCCTCTAGACCAAACCCTGTCCCATGGGACCTTGGCCTGCACAACCTCTATGGGCTTCCAGAGCTCTGGCAACAAAGGGAGACCAGGTAGCAGAGGTTGAGGATTAAGGCATGAAATCTGGGCCTTTCTCTGTCACCTTCTGTCACCCAATCATGAGAAATGCTTGCCCTAGGGGGGTGCCCCTGCCCAGACCCTGGCCCTCCAGGAACTTCCAGATAGCAGTGAACCCCCTTGGGCAGAACACACATCTAGTCTGAGCCTGGATGTCAGAGAGGAGGAGGGGCAGGATGACAACCTACGTCACACCAGGCCTGCCCTGGGATCCACAATGCAGCTGTGCTCAACAAGGTCTAGACCACAGGTGCCTTGACTACGAGGATCCAGCTACAGTCAGGGCTCAGGTGAAGGGTTGAACAAGTGACAGCTTAGTAAAACCACACCCACTCTTGGCCACAAGAGAAGTGCAGCCTGGGGCAGATGGGTAACATGGCAGCTTGGCCAACCTCAGTGCTGTGGGTCCTGGGGTGACTCCACCAGCATGTCCCATACAGAATCAGGCCCCTGCTCACATCTTCACAGCGACTGTCTTGAGGTAGACCTCATCCAACCCTCTTGGTCACAGCAGCAGCCCCTCACTTGCTGGGTTCTCCACAATGGCCCAGCCTCCACTTTCCCTATTCTGCTCTGACCCTCCAGTGGCTCCCATTTCCCCCATGAGAAAGTCAAGCTCTGTCCAGCAACCCACTGAGCCTGATGGGACACAGCTCCCAACACTTCTCTGACCTCACCTCATCCCCTTGACCCCTGGTCCCTCAGTCCTGGCCTCCTGGCTGCTCCTTGGGATAGCCAAGCACATGGCCTCCTAGGGCCTGGCAGGCTTTTCCCTCACTCCTCCTCTCCAGGGCCAACTCAGCGAGCTTGTCCATAGCTGTCATCACTCAGCATGCCAACCTCAAACCCTATGTCCACAGTCCTGAGCCCTGACCACCCTCAAACTCATGCCCTTCCTGCCTCAGGAGTTGGCTGTCTTTCCTTCCTCACCCACTAGGAAGTCTGAACCAGGATGGCAGGGAGGGAAACTGGCATTCCTTATGTGTCTACTGCATGAACCACTGAGGGGCCCCAGGTGGTGGCTGCACTCCCGGCTCACCAGGATGCTCTTGTAGTTGTTACCGTTTTCCTTATACAGGCTGACACAAATGATGCAGCATTCACCCCATTGCTGTTCATAGAGTGGCCGTGAGTCGTGGCCCTTGTGGTGGGTCAGGGTGGCCCTGGGTTTGATGGAGGAGGAGGAAGAGGACGTTCCTCTGGATGCTAATGTCACAACAGAAGAATTCTGTGATGATGCAGTTGCCAAGTGCCCCAACTGTGCAGGACAGAAAAATCAGCAGAAGGGCTAGTGCATTGGGTCATACCAAGGCTGCTCTAGAAGTTCCAGGGGGCTTTAGAAGTTCCATAGGAGTCAACATACCTCGACACCTTTGTAGACGCAGAGTGGGCCAAGCGGGCACAGGAGAGGGAGGGGGAAGATAAGGGCTGACAGGGAGAAGAGGTGGGTAGTCACCTTCGTTTCCTAGTCATCTTGGGAATCTGGGACATGGTCCAGGTGGATTTCTAGCTCAGAGCTTGAGGAACCAGCCACATCTATGGGAGGTGAGTCAGCTTCAACCCTGCTTCTCAAGTCATGGCCACACTGGAGCTGGACACTGGAGTGGGGGGTGCTGCTACCACTGGACTCGGGGGCCTGGTGGCTAGATGGATGGGTTGGCTTACTTTGGGGACTTCCCCAGGATGCAAACAAATCCATGCACAGCTACCAATACACCCTGCTAAGTGCTTGGTTCATCCATAGTCAACAGTGGGCTCCTACTGCCTTAGAGATCATGCAGCATCACCCCAATTCACAGAATAGGAAACAGGCCCAGAGAAGGGGCCACATGCCCCAGCCACAGGGCTGGTCAGGATTGCAGCTGGGATCCCAGGGCTAAGCTGTCAGACTCCCCAAGCCCATGCTTAGCCTAAAGGTTCCCTGAGCTCAAAGTGACCCAACACTTGCCTGCTCTGAACAGGGATCTCACTGTTTGCTCCAACGCTTGAAGCCTTCTGGTACGTGTTTGGCCTTGAAGCTCTTACTGGCCACCTGGGATGAGGGCTTTATTTCCTGAGACAGATGGTAGCTACAGGACAGAGTGGCAGTTGTGAGGTTCCCAGAGCCACACCTCAGGCATCCCTCCCAGTGTCCGCATAGGATTTGGCATTTGTGTGCCCTAGATTTCTTCAGGAAACAGGTCCTATGCTAACCCAGGAGCCACCAGGGCAATCCTGCCCCTACCATGGCCTGATTCCGACCTGGTCCGACCTGTCATTCTTGCTGAGCTGCTCCATGGTCCCAAACCAGACCCTAAATTTTTCACTGTGCACAAGGGCATCATAGCAGCAGCCCACCTGGAGTTGTTGGAGCTCAGTGACCATCTGGTATTCCTGGGGCCAGAGGGAAGGAAAAGGTGTTGCCGAGGCATGGGTGGGCTTGCTGTGTGGGAAGGGGGCCAGTGGCTGGTTTTGCTCCTATGGGACCCTCCACTGCTTCACTCCCTTCCAGATGCTACAGACCCTCAGGTACGACTTCACACAGCTCCTCCTCCAAGAAGTTGTCCTTCATCCCATGGATAACACCCACCCACTCTCCCCCTCAATTTAAGAGGAAACTGCGTGCAGCTCGGGGTTGCCCTGCTCAGGAGGGTCTCTGTTTTATTCGCCAAACCCACCCCAGCCCCACCCCCACAGTGATGGCCACAGCTGCTCACCTTCCTCTTTTTGTCAAAATTGATCTTCCTCCTCTGGAAGGCAGAGAGTTTTCATTCATCATAAAAGGGACCCCAGGCATTGCCATATCCACAGTCCGTCAGCCTCTGTCACACTGCACTACTGAGGGGTCAATACACATAGGGCAGTCTAGACAGGGATGGACTGAGGCAGGTTTTTGGGCACCAGGAGTGGGGACTAGGAGTGGAGACACAGATACCTTCCAGTCCCAGCCTCTGAGGGCAATGGAGAGATAGCCCCTTGTGCCAGCCTCCCTTTCCTCATCTGTAAGAAGGCCATGGCACCCCAGCACCCAGGACAGCTCACAATCTCTCAGGAGAGGTGGTGTGGCCACTGCTGAGAGATAAGGGCTCAGAGGGCCCTCTCCTCCCAAGCCTCAAGGTCCCTTTCCCACCCTGCCCTGTTCCCTAGGCTCATTTACATCCAGATACTCTGGCATGGCATGGTCCAACAACAAAAATTGAGTGAGGATTGTTCTCAAGCATGGGACCATGCCCTGGATGTCACCCCGTGGCATTGGGTGTGGTGGGGATGAGCACAGGCTCTCGGGTGTCTCCAAGACCCAGCTCTGAAAATTCCTCAGTCTTAGACTCCTAGGACCGCCTGGCCTTTCCCTGGGACAGTCTAGGACACTTAGTAGCAAACCCCTAAGTTCCCCTCATAGCCTCCAAGGACCCCCAACTCCCTTGAAGTCAACCTCCAGCACTGGCTTTTCTTCAGTAACCAAGTTCACCCCTTCCCCCACCCCATCACCTCTGAGTTGGCTCTTCAAGGCCCCTGATCTGACAGGATACAACTAGTCCCCCCAGGATTCCAGCAGCCCATGCCATAAAGGTCAGGAGAGGGGACACAGAAGGGAGGCTTTCCAGGTTCAGTGACCAGGAGGGATGAGTTTGAGAAGGGACCCCATCCTGACTTGGAAGCCACCTCTCACTGACCCTCCTGGCCTCAGGCACACTCACCCTCCCTGGCTGCTGCTGCTTCTGGATAATTTCAGGGATCATCTCCAGGGTGGAAAAGTTAGAGATCAACTTCTGCAGGGTTGAGGGCAAGGTCAGTGAGGCACTCCACCCCTCACCCATTTTCCCTTGTGCATGAGACACCTTGGCATAGTGGATAGGTGGAAATCTGCTGCTACCATATGCCTGATGTCCCCTGATGAACTTGTGCAAGAGGATTGGTCTGCTGAGTCTGTTTGTTCATCTGCGCTATGAGGACAAAGATCTGACCCTCTCATCAGGAGTCCAGAGGACACAGTTGTGCATGCTAGTAGTGTAGATGCTCTGGCCTTCAAGCTCTCCGCTCAGAGTCATAGGAATGCCCAGCCACCTTCTTTTTCTCCCTTGAACCTCACCACTCACCATGAGGGTGGCACCACTGGATGGTCATGCCACCATTCCACATGAGGACACAGAGGCCATGAGGGTGTCGACTTATACCCATTCAGTCAGGGCACTGAATGACAGGCTGCTTCCTCCCAGATGGAGGTCTGAGCTGATGTCACCCCACAACCCACAACCACTAACCGGTGTATGGTTTTCCTGGTCTCTGAGTGTGGGGGGTTCTCGTGTCATCCCACCCATGGAGCTTGAGAATAGGGTGTCTCTGGAGACCTAGTTGAGCAGCTCCTGACTACAGAAACCCACTGGAGTGGAGACCCGAAAGTCTGCCCAAAGGCATACAAAAGGCATCCCTCCCAGGGATTCACTCTGGATATTCTGCCTGCAGACAAGTCCCTGCATCCACTCAGGAACAGGTCTCCAAGGTGCCAGGTCTGGCTGTCCAGATAGGGTGGGGGCTGCCAGGAATACTGGGCATGGAAGTGTTGCTTCCTCCTTTATGTGGAAGTTTCTAGTTATGGTCAGGAAGGACCCACCATGGTTTCCTTTCTCCCAGATATTTCTCATAGCCCTCTGGCACACATGTCATTCATAATGAGGAGCAGTTATGAGACCCTCCTATGTAGATGGAGACTTCTCCTCCTGCTAGTTTATTATCTCCTTCTGGAACATCCCAGGCATGTCCACTGAATCTGAGAAGCACAGCATACTGCCTTACAACTGCCCTTCCACCTGTCCACAAACCAAACATATTACTCTTCCTCTTCCTCCAGTATAGGCCAGACTGGATGTTTTCAAAGAAACTTCCAGTGAAAAACTAACAACCCTACCTCCTGAACCCTGACCACCCCCCCCTCAAGGATCCTCTTTACCTTTATGATCAGATCTCTGCCCTGGGAGTAGTTGTGTTCCTTTGAGTAAATCTCAGACAGAGTCTGAAAGAGGCCTTAGCTGTCCCTGGGGGAGGGCAAGAAGGAAGCAAAATGTGGGAGTGGGTGGGAGGGTATAAGGGCTAATCCCTTTTATTTTAGATGCCTGGGACTCAGACTACCTGATGGTGCTGAAACTGTGTAGCTCTGAGCACTGCAAGACAGTGTGGACTTGGGAGCTGAGCTCTCACGTAGGCACAACAAGGACCCAATCCCCATTTCATGAGCAGCTGGTTTTTACACGTGTAGATTTCAATTGGACAGAGTGTTGCTGACAAGCAAACACTTAACTTGTTCCCATTTGGCTCAACTCCATAATTGACAGAGGAGGAAGACAGTGCTGAGGAAGAACAGCTGACCTCAGGTGATATGGAGACCTAGAGCTCAACCCTGCCTGGACCCTGCCCAGGAACTGCTGCCTCCCAGTCTCCCTGAAGGGTTTCCCTGTGAGGTCCCTGGTCAAAGCTGGTATTCCCTAGAGAGACCTGCCCACCTGGAAATGGCATCTGACATCTTCACCAGACAGAGAATTGAGTGACTTTGGAGAGCATATATGATGGCATAGAATGAGGACTTGTTGTTGAGGATTTGGCACTCCTGGGAAGGGAGAAAAATATGCCATGAGAGGTGGCCTGAGTGCCCCCTGCTCCAGCTTCAGCCCCCTCAGCTGACATCTCTCCTCTTTGATGAGACAGACACTGAGGGAGACCCTGAGGCTCACAATGGACACAGAGTGACACCGACACCCAACTTGGAGGGGTAGCCTGTTTTGGAAGTAAGGAGAGTGTAGGGCTGTGCTACAGGCCAGGAAAGGCCTGAAGTCCTGAGAGCTGATAGGAACAAAGGGGCATTTCAGGACTCCAGAGAGGGCCCCCTGAGGGTACCCTGGCCACCTCGATCCAGTGCTCCACCACCCTGACCCTGTCTGGGGTCTTCATGCTCTGGTTCCTGCGGTAGGTGCAGGTGATGCAGTTGATCACACGGTTCAACTGTGTGATAGTGGCATGGACAGTGGGTGCCATGTGCTCCTTACACATTCTGTTGCATTGGGACCAGATGGAGCCCAGGCAGTGATAAGGAACCACCTTCTTGAACAGATCCTGTGGAGGAGGGGATGCTACCAGCCCCAACACACCCAGCTCTGATCCTGGAGACCCTCAGGACCCAGGCCAGTGTCCAGTGGTCTCAGATGGAGCTCAGCAGGCTGAGGACAGGGTGTGCTCTCTGTTCCCTGAGGGGACCTAGCACTCTAGAGATCCCAGCCCCAAGGCTAGTGGGGAGGAGAGAGCTTCATTTACAAGTCCATCTCACAGACCCCAGCAGCCGAGGTGCCTCAAGCAGCCAAAGGCCCGGGCAGCACCACTGACCATCCTGATAATACCTCCTGGGACTGCTTATGGTCAGGTGCATAGTCCCTATTTGGACCAGAGGCTTTGAGTGCCTGCCTGAGGATCCAGTGCATATCAGGGGCTTATTAGCGATGATGTGGTGAAGATCCCCAGCACAGAGTGGCATGCCTGTGGAGCTGGCTACACCTCAGTGAGCTCCCTTAAACCCCCCAGGGCCAAGCCTCCTCAGGCTTCTATTTCTTTGCTCTCATGTCATCTTCACAGTCAGTGCATGTGGCAGGTTTGGTTAGTGTTCTATATCTACTCTCCAGAGGGGTGAAATGGGGGCTTGGGGATTAATAAACTTGCCCAGGTTAAAATGCTGGGAGTGGAGCCAGGTTTTGGGCCCAGATCATAAGATTCTGATTCAGGAGATGGTAGGGCTGGGGCAGCAGATCTTGGGGGGAAGATCCACCCAGCTCCACCCTGCTGAGCCCAGCTGCTCACCGTATCCATCTGTGTCAACTACTCTGCCACCAGCTCAGGAGGGAAATCCAGGAGGTCAGCCTTCTTACTCAGCCTGTTCTCAGGTAAGGGGCAGGAAGGCTCTGGTGGTGTAGCCTGCCCTGGTGCTGATTTGAGCTCTGGCAGCAACTCTCGTGGTGATGCCAGGCTTGTCTCCCCCTCAAGAGCTGTTGTTGCTAGAGGTGAGTTAAAAGACTGTAGCTCCAGAATGGGCACAGGCACGGACTGTGTAGATGCCACTGGAGGTGGTGGTGGGATTGCCTCCTGCTCAGGAACCGGTGCATCTGATGGTGATATTGGTGCCTGTGGCTCTGGAACTTGTGCAGGCAGAGGAACCTGTTCTAGAGGTGGTGCTGGAGGCATTTGCAGCTCTGGGGCTGACAAAAGAGCTGGAGAAGGGGGAGGTTCCACACCATGAATGGCTCCAAATGTCTTTCAAACACAGAGATGATCCCACTATCTCTAGGGAAAAATCCAGCCCCAAAGAGTGTTCCCAGAAGGCAGTCTCCAAGCTGACTTGTCTGGGCTCCTCTTTGCTCCCGGTCCAAGGGCAACCACTGGTAGTTCCTGCCTATGTTTCCAGTCCCAGCCCCACCCCACAAGCCCATGTCCTACCACCCTGGGGCCTTCTCACTGTTTTGGTCTGCCTCAGTGGGCCCCGGGTGGCTCATCTGTGAAAGGAGAGCTATGGCACAGCATTCAAAGGCAGAGCTGGGTAGATGCACCTAGGCATAGACCACCAGCAGTTTGAGGCAAGGAGAGTGTGATGGTTGCAGGAAATCCTCAGAGTACTGGTCCATCCAGATGCCCAGGAGGGAGGAGAGGGTGCTGAGGGCAGGCGGGTGGGCAGCAGAGTCAGATACTTGCATTTCCTTCCATGCTGCCCCCCAGTGGCCCTCCCACTAGAACATAAAGTCCATAAGGACAGGGAAGGTGTTTCACTGGTCTGTCCACAGCCCAGCCCTGACACACAATAGGAGCTTCATCAATATGTGAGTGATAATGGTACAGGGTCTGTCCTCCCTGCCTGGGCCCTCATGGCCCCCACCCAGTAACTGCTGCCCCGAAGAGCTGCCTCATCTTCTGCCATGTGTCACATGTGTGTCTCCTCTTCCCACTGATACAGCCTCCCCACATGACAGAGGCACAGCTGGCCCTGCCATCCCTGCAGGCAGGCACAGGACTGAGGTCCAGGGCAGACTTGGAGCAGACTACTCAGCACCTCCTGTTGTGGCCCCGCAAGAGGTGGGGTTTGGGGCCTTGGGGCTGTGATGGGGCTCTGCTGGGAAGGGTTCTCTGCAGCCAGTGACCCAGGGCTTCACCCACAGCTTCCTTTGACTCCTTTCCAAGTACAGGGGGAAGCCCTCTGGACTCAGCCCTCCTGGGAGGTCAGGGGATGTGTGGGCCCCGGGTTCTGCCCAGCTTTTCCCTGCCACCTTCCCCCCAACTCTGTACATGGGGCTCTGGTGAGGAGAGCCCCTCCTCTCCCCCAAAGTCCACTCACTTTGTCATTTCAGGAGTCAGTGATGGTCTCCTGTCCCTGTCACGGAGGTTACATCCATATCTAGGGGAGACCATGAGCGTGTCACAGCTAATGTACAGAGTGTACCCCTTGCTTAAGATGACATATATTACTGCCTGCAGCCCCAACTCAAATGGAACCCAGAAGTGCAGGGACTTTTGTCTGCTTTTTCACTGCATGCAGCTACATGCCTAAGAAAGTGCCTGTAGCTAGTAGACACTTGATGTATATGTGGTGAAGAATGAGCCCTAAGCAGCATATACTCAGAGATAGGGTGAGCCAAAACCCATCTGGCAGCCTACACTGATCCCTGCTGTGACCACACCAAGGTCAGAGGCTCCAAAAGGGATCTCAAACCTTCTTTGGAAATGAGAAATCTCAGGTCAGTAAGGGGGTGAGACTGAGAGCCTCCTCACTGGTGAGAGGAAAGTCCTGCCTGGGAGCAACCCTGCCCCTACAGCCACCCTGCCCACTGAGCCAGGATCAGGGAAGCCCTTTCCACAGATCCTCCCAGGTGGTCCTTACAATCAACCTTGGAGGGTGGTCCTCTTACCACCCCCTTCCCAAGGAGGATTCAGAGGCCAGTGGGTGAAATGACATTTCTGAGCCACTAGCAAGTTGGCTGCAGAGCAGTTAAGTCCCAGGGATGGGCAGACACTCACTTATGGAATATCCAGTCCAGGACCTGCTCAGGGGTGGTCAACACCTGGTATGAGCTGAGGAAGGTGTTGACATACTCGAGGTCGCCCTCCTGGAAAACAGGCACCAGGTGCTCCACCAATTTCCACCAAGAGCCTGCCTTGACTGTGCGCACCGTGCAGTACTCATACCTCAGGAGGGCCCAGTCACTCATCCTCTAGGGTGGGACAGAGGGGGCACAAATGTTCAGAGGCAGCACTGTGGACCCCAAGGTGGGGCTGGGGCTGTGGGCTGACCTGCTGCACCCAAACCCACAGAAACTTGAGACATTGGGGATGTGCATGCCTCCAGCACAGAAAGGCCCTAGGCCTTGTAATAGATTTGGAGGAGAGGAAATAATTGAAAGCTGAGACCCCAGACCTGGCAAAGGGCAGATGCCTGGAGTGCCCTTGAGGGGAGAAACCTGCCTGCAAGCCAGCAGACCCACCTGGTCAGTAAATGACTTTGTCCACTGCTCATGTGGCCAAGGGCACAACATGATGCCATTAACCAACCTGAACTCAGATCAGGAAAATGCAAAGATAGGGTTCAAGGCAGGGTACAGGGACTTTCCTAACCACACAGCCAGTGATAACCAAACTGCTCCAGCCTTATAGAATTATCTGGCCCTCGCTGTTGAAAGGGATGTCTGTATGTCTTTGGCCCAGCTGTCCTTTTCCTGGGAGCCTCTACTAGGGACAGGAGGGATCAGGGCTTGGGGCCTGCAGGAGGTGTTCAGGGCAGCAGTGCTAAAAGGGCCACAGGAAAGGACCATTAAGGGTTCAGCAACACTGAAGGCCAATTCACTGATCTAAGCCACCTCCCTTTTGGAATATTGTGCAGCCAAGTCATGCCTCAGCTCCTGATTGGAGAGGTCAGGGGGATGGTTATGGGAGGCAGCAGGAACCCTCCTAAGCGAGGGGAGCTGTATGGCTTGGAGCAGGGGTGGAAGGACAGTCATGAAGACTGCTGCCTGGGGACATGGGGCTGGGGAAGGGAAACAGAAATACAGCTGCAAAATGCACACAGATGTAACATCAACCCACCCTTCAGCTGACCCTGAAGGGACACCCATGCAAAGCCTCCTCTGCTATTCTTTTAAACATCGGAAGTGACTTCCCCCAAGACTATGGAATGGCAGGGTGGTGGGTTATTGTTGGGGACCCAGGTTCCTCAGGAAGTGGGGGGTTGGGCCACTCAGGCCTGAAGGTCCTGAGAGAGAGAGTGGGGGAGTGGCCGGTGTGGGATACAGGCACTGGGGTACTCCCCCCTACACTTTCATAACCCCATCAACCCTGCTTCCATCTGGAACCAGCGCTGGCCCTGGCCCAAGCCATGAGGGACCTGCATCTTCTGCACAGAGATGGTGTAGATGAGCCCATCCTCCAGCTGCTCACCGACCACCTGCATGGAGCTCTGCAAACACAGTGCCCGGCAGCTGGGCCAAGAGGGATCAGCGAGGGGCCTGCCCTACTCCGCAGGGGAAGCTGCACTTTCTTTTGGCCTGGACCCAGATCAGGCCCAGATGTGTGTCTGGATTCCCCTGCAGCTCCACTGGAGAGGAGATGGCAGCTTGAGGGCTCAGGATTAACAAAACACATGGGTGCCAACCCCAAGGTGCACCTTCCCACCCTTCCAGCCATGCCCTGGAAGGTGACAGGGAAGATCTACTGTGTTCCCATCCCTGATGGCCTGCTCCTTCCCAGGGTGGTCCCCTGCCCACACTGGGAGGTAGATGGGATGTGGGGCTTGTGAGGCAGGAGGTCAGTAGTGGCATGTGCTCTATTGGCTGGCCATGGGCCACTATGTGTTACCTTTGGGAACCTCCTGGTCAATGGCCTGGGGCTTCATGGCTGAGACCTGAGCCAATGTTGAAAGCAACAGAAAGTGGATTCATTCCTGGTTGGGGTGAGGCCAGAGCCTTGGGATCTGGGAACACAGCAGGAAAACATGGTGCTCTATCTAGTGTCTCCTGTCAACTGACCTGGTAAGGGGTTGCCTTTTGAATGAAGGTGCCTGGTTACCAGGGTTCCAAGTTCTGTTGGGGTCTCACCAAGGAAGTGATATCAGTTCCTTAGGTTCCCTTACCTGGGCTCCCTCTACAGTAAGAACTCCATGAAATTCCCTCTGCACAGCTGTCTGTCTATACTCACCTAGATCATCTTGTTAATTGGACACAGTTCTGCCAACACGCCCCTCCCCAGAGCTTCCTGGAGAGGCCTGTGTGCAGCTTGGGCCCCAGCTCTGAGGAGACCCAGCTGGGTTCAGACCTGGCTACCCCTTCTTTTCAGTTTTGTGACACTGGGCTAGCCACTGAGGCCTCCACAATCCACTCACCAAAATAGTAAGAATCCTTCTAGCACCTGTTTCCTGAGACATCATCTAATGAATGTGGGGTGAACACTGCAATCCCTCTAATCTTGTTTCACATGTAGCTAATATATGGACATACACATGGAATAAACAGGAAGGGGATGGATGCAACATCAAATACAACTCAAAACACTGCCAGGTAGGGCTGTGAGATCTTTGGAAACTCACTTTTACTCCTCGATTGCTATCTCAGTCTGTATCATGATGAGGTTGAAGTTAGATGACATTCAGAAACATTGCTGCTGTGCCACAAATCCTTCCAGAGGCTTCCTATTGTATTTAGGGTCAGATGCAGATGCCTCCTGTCACCCTCTGTACTGGGCTGTCTGTGCCCTGCTTCCCTGCCAACCCAGCTTTCAGATACCAGCAGCCCTGTAAATCCCCCTTGGAGTGAGTCCTGGCCTAGGGACTCACTGCTAAACAAAAGGACTAAATGTCATGACACCCACCTAAGTCTTACAAAAATGCTTTTCTGTCTTCACCTCTCTCTCCTGTGAGTGAATTCTCCCTCTATCTCCAATCCAATGTGAATCATGCTGATCAACACAGCAGGGATGGGAAGCAGCTCCACCCCCAGGGGAGCCACAGGAGAGGCTCTGTCCACAGCAGCCATCTTCCTAACCTCCTCTCTGACCAAAGTCCCTCTGCTTCTGACTCTTCCCCTGCTGTGCCTTCTCCCAGGTGCACTCTTCCCACATGTGTGCAGGGCTGGTTTCCTCTTTTTGTTCTGGTCACAGTGTGTCACCTCAAATGTGTCCTCCTGGGCCTTCTCACCTGGTGGTGCCATAGCCCTCCTCACAGCACCCTGATTAGCTCAGTGGGAATTGTGCAGGTGGTGGGATGGGCATCATGGGAAGAGCAGCCTGACTGGTGGGCAGTGTGAGCACAGGTGTGCTGGGCCAGGCCCCTTAGGCCACGTGTTTTAGTTTGACAAAGGACTGTCACTGCAAAGTACCAGAAATTGGTTGCCATTTATTAGGGGATTAATTTGGGGTAAAAGCTTACAAGACTGTGAACAATCCAACTGGAGGCACTGTAACAGGTGCTTTCTCACCAAAGTCAGCTGCTACAAGGTGAAGCAAGAAGGCCACTGATCTCTGCCAATGTCTTTGCCTTTCTGCTGCTGTAGGCAAACCTGGCATAGGGCTTACTTCTTACTGGCCCTCTTCATTCAGTCTTGGCATGGCAGGAGCAAATATTACAGCATATTTTCCTGTGTATTTCTGTGTATCTCTCTGTGTGTTTCCATTCTTATCAGACCCAGCAAGGGGTTGGAGACTCGACCTGAATCAGGTCTCCCTGACATAGTCCAATCAAAAGCCCTGAAGCAATCTTGTCAAACAGTCTAATCAAAGGAACATCAACTGAATTTAATGCAATCAAAGGATATCACCTCCACAGGAAGAGATTAGCTTAAATACATAATATTTCTCTTTTTGGTATTCATAAAATAGTTTTAAACTGCCACACCATGGGTGATGTTGGACTGTAACATGAGGGGAGGGAGGCCTTGGCCAATAAGGTAGGACCTGAAGATTAAGATGCAGTGGCCCATAGCAGGTGGAGCTGCAGGAACCTGTACATGCCCTTCATTAAGGTGGTACCTCCCAAATGTTAAAGCCTCAGTGCCCAAAATCTTTTATCTCTTCTGACACCTGTATTTACAGAAACTTCAGACCTGATGCTCTTCAGGCAGGCCTGAGGTGGCCCAGCTGGGATTCTCCCCCAAGAGCACTTGTTGGCTTAAATTACAGAACTTTATTGGCTCACAAGTTTGGAGACTAGAAGTCCAAACAAATGCATTGGTGGTGCTTGTTTTCTCCCAGATTCTGTAATATTCTGCAGTGCTTTGTACATGCATTTCCGTCTCCATCACATGACAATCTCTATCTCTCTCTCTTTTCCCCCCACCTTTCCCCACTCCTTTCTCTCTCTCTCTCTGGTTTCTCCTAGTGTCTGACTTTGGGCTCCACGTCCAAGTTCCTTTATCTATAGGGACTTCAGCCATTTGACTTAAGGGCAACCTTGTTTCACTTTGAACTCACCTAAATAGGATTTTTAAAGATGCTACTCAAAAATGAGCCCACACCTTAACTAATAATAGGATCTTCAAAATGTCCTATTAGTAAATGGGGCTACACCATAGGAATGCTGATTCTTTTGTGGAGTAAATGATTCAATCCCCAAAAGACCCTTCTACAAGAAAAATGTAGTCATACAAAATGGCTTGTACTCTCTTTGGGTGACCATGAAGCCTACCCAAGTATTTTTGGGTAAATGTATTTCAAACTTGTCTGTTTGGATTTTTATCCCCGTGTTAAAACCACAGATTCCCAGGTTCTACCCGATATTTCTCAAAGCAGCTCCTTAAGGTCTTGAGCCCTGACACCTGTCATTTTAAACAGGCTCCCCAGGCCACATGGTGGCTTGTTCTAGGGGACCAGGGAACTTACCAGGACACCCTCTATTTGGACATATAAGGCCTTGTGTCCTTCTGGCCCCAGCTCTTTCCTCCAGGCCAGCCAAGGTAGATGGTGGGAAAGGGCAGTTCATGTGTGATTATGGGGAAGATGAGGATGAGGACAGTGAAGAGGAGGTTGAGGCTCTCAAGCCATTGGACAGGAGCATGAAAGGGATGGATATGGAGATTCTGGATTATGTGTGACAGGTCCCTGGGATCAAGGCTGTGGTCTCCATGACCAGGTGAGGCTCATGCCCAGATCTAATGAAGAACTCAGGGCAAGCCATGCCAACTACCCTTAGTGTCAGCACAGAAGCCCCAGCAGCCCTGGGAGGGCCTTCTCTGAAAAGCTGGGATCCCAGTCATGGGTGCAGCTGAGTCTGGTCCTGGCTGTGACATGATACTTGATGCTGCCCCCCAGCCCTAAGTGGATGGGGGCATTTCTTGAAGGAAGGATGCCCTTGCTTAGTGCATCCACAAACCAGGCCACTGTTCTGCAGGCAGAGCCAGTTCCCACCATCACTTTCTGGCTGAGACCAGGGAAAGTTCAAGTTGAAGTACATGCAGCTAGGAAAGGGGCTGGTCTAGGTTTAGATCTCCTGATTCATGTGGCAGGGATGGTATGAGTAGAGTGGCCCATGGTCCTGGATGGTCAAAAACAGACCTTGGTTTGAATACCATCTATTTGGGGTTACTTTGGCAAAGACAAATGCACAGCAGGAATTATCCCCATTTAGTCAAATTTCCCAAAGAGTCTTGATGTCTCAGTGGGAATGTTGGTGCCAGAGGAGAGTTTTCTGTTGCCTTGGGGCATATGTCTCTTGTGGTACCATCATTTGACTGCCCATTCATTAATTCAGTGTTCATAATTGGAAATTATTCAATAGTTGAGAGCACACCTGGTGCCCTCTCCTTCAGTCAAGCAGGGTGAGAGCAGCAACAAGTTACCCAAAGCACTGATCCCAAGGAAACTGCAGCCCTTGACTTCATCCCTCACTTTCCAACTAGAGAAGTTCCTGAAATTGGAGGAGGAGGAAAGGACCACCTGCTTCTGGGAGACTCACTGGCCCAAGAATCTTCCCAGACTGCAATCCACCAAGTAAGTGCTCTGAGGCTGCCCTTGGCTCCTGGCCCTAAGACAACCTCTGGAGGTTTCTGCTTATGTAGGAAACCCTATGTGAGGGTGTTGAGCCCTGGCTTGGAGGCTGTAACCCTACCTTATCTTCTGGACACTGCCCACCCCTGAGCCCTGGGCCAATCTCTCTCTCTCTCTCTGTCTGGGCCTGTTTCTAAATTTTATACTAAATAGGTGAACACTAAAGTGTGTAAGTGTGCTCTCAGATGACACACTAGGTTGTCTCCATAGGGTTGGGGTGTTGGCATGTGACTGGTACCCTATCACCCCCACCCTAGGTGAGGCAGGACAGGACACTGAAAATACCCTCAAAGGGACTTGGGCCACTCTACGAAAGCTTTTCTACACTCAGGATGATGTCTGCCTATGGAAGCACAATGGAGAGAGTTCCTCATCAATGGAAACAGTATGGCTGCAACCCCATATTGGAAGGTTACCATGAGCATGTTAACAGGAGGTCCACCTGGACTGGGGGAGCATTTCAGATCCTTCTATCTCTGCTTTCCTGAGTCTCTGCATTGCCTTCTAGACCTTATCACATTTTTCCTTGAATTCTACTTCATATCTGTGACTCATCACCTAATAATAATAATAGTAATAATAATAATAATAATAATAATAATGCAGCTAATCTCTATTGCACACCCTCTATAGGCCAGACACTGAATCTTTTCATTGTTTGCATTATTTTGTTAAATCCTCTTACCAGCCTAGTTTAGTGGAGGTAATGGATGAGCAAATTCAGGCTAATAGAGGTTAAGTGACTTGCCCAAGGCCCCACAGTTAACAAGTGACAAGAACTTAACCCAAGTTACTTCAGTGTTCTCACCAATCACCTGACTGACATAAACTGAGAAGGCTCAATGTGTGCATATGCTGCAGTCTAACACTTGGGCTTGGGAGAATGGGAAGAAGCCCAGATGTCAGCATTGAGGCTAGGGGTGACCTGGACTCTAGGGTGGGAGAAGTCCAACAACAATGTCCAAAGACCCTCACTACTGGCTCAGAGGAGCAGCCGGATTCATTCTGGATACTACCTCCTGGTGGAGACAGAGCCCATCTGCCATGTCTAAGCTGCATTGATGGGGCACAGAGAAGGACTGGGCTATGTTGCTAAGAAGTTATTCAGACTCTGTCCTGGGCATTTGGCTGGTGGGGCCTGGAGCAGGAATTCCTAGGAAGTAGGAGTACCATATCTACAACACTAAATAGCTTTCAACTAATAGGCAATGGCAAAATTGACTTGCTTCCTGGCCACATTCCCTTAAAACCCCTGCTTCTCTGAAAAGTTTTGGGCCACCATCTTCAACAAATTACCCCTCACAGGTGTGTGGCACACCACAGTTTATAAAGCAGTTCCTCATTTGTCTTCCACAATGGCTCTGTGCTATGAAAATAATAGGTGGTTCCATCTCTAGTTTAAAGATCAGGTAACTGAATGTAACTAAGCTCCTAAGTACTACACCTGGAGACTTGATTAGAATTCAACACATTTCAGCAAAGAGCATTTCCTCAAATGTTCATTGTACACCTCATCTTTGTATGCCTCAGCTGCCGGCCCCCCAGGAGTTTATCATGTACTAAACAAGCAATCTCACAAGGGAGGTGTGCTGCAATGGGGACCTGAAATTAGTGCCAAGAGGGCACAGATGAGGCAACATCTCAGGGTGGTGTGTGGGTGCTCAGAGATGCTCACCTGAAGAGGTGCTGCTCGAGCTGAGCTTTGAAGGTGAAAAAGAGTGAGCTAAATGGCACAGGAAAGGGATGCCAGGATTCCCTCCCAGGCCCTCACTGCAAGGCTTGGCTCTCCCAACCCTCTACCATCCTGCTTTCTCTTTAAAGGCCCAGCTCAAATGCTTGGCCTTGGGAAAGCATTTTATCTTCTCCCAATTGTAGCTGTTTACACCAAGGTAGTTAAACCACTTTCATTTCATGACACAGATATACACTCAAGCTTGCTTACATAAAGAAAAAAAGAATAAAAAATTTTTTTGTAAAGTTACACAGATCTCACAGAAACTGTCAGTGCAGCTGGGAACGGAAGATTTTGAAATGGATATCTGGGGGACATTGCGTCTTTCTCCCTCCTTCTGCCTCTCTTTTTCTCTGGGACCCCCTCAGCACCATCTTTCCAGTTTCCACTGTCATGTGACTTTACTATCTGATTTAGGATCTCTGCTTCCCTCTGACTTTAGCTGGTTGCTAGCAATGACTCTGATCCCAACTTGGCATGAATTACCAGAACAGAACTTTCTAAATGGCACAGGTCCTCTGGGACACAAAACCAAAACAGCAGAACAAGTATGTGATTGGTCATTCTCAAGGTGTGATCACCTACAGTTCAATCAGAGGGAAGTAGGAAGGGGTGACCACATCGTATCAACAGAGCCACCAATACTCAGATCTTCATCAGGGACATTGGAAGAACAGTTCTCAGAGATGATATCTGGGTGCAGAGCAGGGTACCCCAAACCTGTCTAGGACATACTTCTTGCTCTGGGCTCTCAAGGCATACTGCTTGTGCCTCCCATAGATGGAACTCATTCCATTTGCCTTATGTCATCTTTCCTCATGTCATTGCCTGTGCCACTACTAGACTTAGAGGTCATTGAGGACAAGTATTTTCCCTTCCTCTCTTTGGTACTCTGAACCCATGCCTAGTCCCAAACCTGGTACAGAGGGCATCAGACTATGCGAGATAAACCAAAATATTCAACACCCAATAATCCCTCTGCAGAGAGGGATGGCTACTTTGGAGATGAACTATGGGAAAATCTCAGAACTCCATTCTGGTCTCACAAGCTGTTTCACTTGTCCACAGGCCTCTGGATCTCATGGGCCCTTTTAGGAAACAATGGTCCCAGAAAATTGCCTTTGAAGCCACAGCCAATAAGGTCATGTTCTTGTTCTCAGAAAGTTACCAGCCCCTGCATTTCCTGCAGTGGGCCATGATACAACAGCTGTGAACACCTGCTGGCCATTTTGCCAAGAGAATTGTTCTCAGAGACTCCATGGCAGTAGTTCTCTAGGATTAGGGGATAGATACTGTGAACTGTCATTGCTCTTTCCAGCCTGTTACTTACCCAAGGTCAATGCTTAGCCCACAAAGCCTCAAAGTCTTTTGGGGGACTTTTCCCGGTTAGATGCAAATGTCCTTTAGATATGGTAGAACCAAGGCATAGAAAGTAGGCTATCACTCAGTTCTTCTGAATCTGTACCAATGGCTAATTCTTGATGTCAATAAGGCCTAGAGTTCCTCATCAAAGAACAACTTACTTTTTTGATGATTTATAAGAGGCTTCTTCTTTCCCCATGCTTTATGTTCTGCCTGAATGAAAAACACGAATCCACAGAGTCAATATTTCTTACACAAAGGCTCCCAAACCTCTCTGCCCAGGCTAGATTTTTCTCAGGGGTCCAAGTCTATAATTATCCAAATCCCTCAATAGTCATGAAGGAAATGTGAGTTAGGACTGCAAGGATATATCACTACATTGAAATATACACTTAGAAGTATACAATTTGATAGGTTTTGACATATGCATACCTCTGTGAAATTGTCATCATAATCAAGATAATGAAGATATACATCAACCCCAAAAGTGTCCTTGTGTCCCTTTGTAATCCTCCCTTACCATTCTTTTCCTCCCTCTACCCCATCCCCACACAACCATTGATCCACTTAATTTGCATTTTACAGAATTTGATAAAAATAGAATTGCACAGAACATAATTTTTTGGTCTCTCTTCTTTCACTTAGTACAGTTATTTTGAGATTCATACATATTATAGCATGTACTAGAATTTCAACCCTTCATATTGTTGAGCAGCTTCTATTGTATGGCTATACAATAGTTTTTTCATCCATTCACCTGTTGATGTACATTGGATTGGTTTCTAGGTTTTGGCTAACATAAATAAAGCTACTATGATCATTTCTGTATAGACTTGGAATTGACATATGCTTTCATTTTTCTTGAGTAAAAATCTGTGGGTGGAATGGCTGGATCATATGTAGATCATACTTTTTACAAAACTGTCAAAGTGTTTTAAAAAGTGGTTGTACCATTTTAGATTCCCACCAGCACTGTATGAGAGTTCCAGTTCCTGTAAATCCTTGCCAACACTTGGTATGGTCAGTCTTTTGAATTTTAGCCATCCTAAGAGATCTGTACTGGTATTGCATTGTCATTTTAATTTGCATTTCCATAATGTCTTAAGATGTCAAACATGTTTCATGTACTTATTTGCCTCTTTAAAAATTCAGTTTTCTTTTTTTGAACTTTGAGATTTTTAATATATTCTATATAAAAGTCTTTTATCAGAGATATAATATATAAACACTTTCTCCTGGTCGGTGGCTTTTATTTACATTCACCCAAATGTCTCTTTTGAAAAACTGAAAGTTTTTAGTTTTATAAAGTGCAATATTAATTTTTTTTCTTTTATGGGTCATGCATTTGGTGCCATAGAGGAACATTTTCTAAGTTAAATGCTCCCCTATATTTTTAAAGCTTTTATACTTTTTTATGGTTATGGAGATAAATGCCAAAGAAATTGACTAAGACTTCAAGGTGGTTTCCTGGGGAAGAAATGGGATGTGAGGGGTACAGGATTACTAGTTTTCCTTAACAAGACTTTAGAATCATTTGACACTTTTAGACTACATACAAACAGCAACAACAAAAAGGAAAAAAAAAAAAACAGAACAAAAGAAAAACACTTCAATAAACTACAAAGAAGAGGCCATGATTGTGATATATTTTTGCACAAGTTTGAGGTTTAATGAGAATCATAGGTAATATGATTCAAGAAATATGGCCACTAAACAAGTTAACACAAGCTGTGATTACTAGAAGAATAATATCCCAATTTGAATAATTAGATTGAACTTGTTAGATCATATCAAGAACAAAGTCTCAAATTCTGGGTGACAAATTTTGAGAGGGTTCAAATCCCATCAATTCTTCCCTCCTTTCTCCCATACTTATCCTTCCTTTTATCCTAGAACATGTATCCTAACTCACGTCCTTAACACTTCATACCTAAGTCAAACCAAGAGTGTCCTAAGTCTTTTTGTTTCCAAGCTACCCTGCTTGCTGCTTCCAAATTCAGCTTCCTAAAATATACTTTGTTCATATCATTCCCCATTTCAAAGCCTTTAGCAGTTTGCTTTTATCTTGCTTCTTTGTCCAACATTTAAGATCTTTACCAGCTGATCCCAAACCAACTTTTCAACCTAATGCTCTATTGCTTTCTCAAACAAAATATAAACTCTAGCCAAACTGCTCCCTGAATGTATCTCATTATTATTTCTACCTCTGTACCTTAGTTCACCAAGCCCTTTGAGTCCATTATTCTTTGAGCCTGCTCTTCACTACTTATTCAAATACAAATTGTAAATCAAGCAACCTTCAGGCATTCTATTGGGCTCTCCCTAGTTCCTGTCAGTAAGGGACATCTCTATCCTCTGGATTTCCATAGAGTTCACTATTGTGCCAATCATTTCACAATTACCATATATAGAACTACATTGTACCAAAAACTATCTTTTAAAAGGACCTTTTAGAGGAGCAGATGTGGCTCAAGCCATTGAGCACCTGATTTCAACAGGGAAGGTCGGTGGTTTGGTCCTCAGTGGCTCCTAAAAACAAAAAAGAAGCAATCAAGTGAAAAAACTACCTGAGGGATGACCACTGATTTCCTGAATATGAGGCCCCAGTTTCAACCCCCAGACCAGTACCTAAAAAAAAGAAAAAAAGAAAAAAAAAAGAAATTTTTATAAGTACCAATTATTTTGAAAGCTATCAGGTTAAGATGACCAACATTTATCATATTGTGGTAAGTCATGAAGCCCCATCTATAACTGTAAAGAAGGCATTAAACCCTCATCTACCCCTTTAAGCACAAATCAGTTTTTTCCTCTCTGCCCTCTATAGCATTCTGCTCATGTCTTCACTAAGAGCATATCATAGTATATGGTATTTATCTGGCTGAATCTCCTACTTCCACCTTATTACCTGTTACATGAAGGCAGGGATTTCTGGAAGAACAGATATACAATCAATATTTCAGGAACAGAATCACTCACCCACTGGCAGTTCTGATGGGTTTTCTCTTTAACTTGGGGACGAAGACCTTTCATTACTGAGGTGGGACTGCAGCAATGACATCCACCAGGCAGGGCTAGGCTGAAAGGCCATATTTGGCAGCTGTCCTGGTTTTCACCTTGAATGTAAAACAGATAGCATTTTAAGGTCACAATATTTCCAAGAAAAGCTACCAAAAGTATGACTAAAAATAACATTATTAATTTCTGCCATTTCCCCATACCTTCATCAGGAGACAACATCATGTCTTTAAAGATCTGTGGATCTCAAGGAAAGAGGAAAACAAAATTCATCAGTAAATGACTTTCTCTTCTTGCCCTGGGGTACTGGAAAGAAAGAATATCAGAGGACTACAGGGGAGGGATCCAGGACAAGAACACAATTTAGGCCTATTCAAAATGTTGCTCCACGTTCAAAGTACTATTCTGACCCTAAAATTTTTCAACCCCAGCTTTACTGACATTTGGGACCAGATAATTATTTGTTGTGGGGGGCTGTCCAGTACATTGTTGGATGTTTAGCATTATCTTTGGCCTCTGCCCAACTGGGAAAAATGTCCCCATCCATTGCCAAATGTTTCCTGGAGGAAACGAAATCACTGCTGGTTTAAAAATCACTATCATCAAAATCACGGGAGGTTATGCAGAAGCAAATTAGGAAATAAATCATATTTTATAAAGATTTTTTCTAATATGGAGTATTATATAAAGAAAAGAACATAAAGCATATAAATACACTTTAATAGAAATTATAAAGCAGCCATTCATGCATCCACAATCAAAGTTAAGAAATAGAGGGATGTAGAGTGGTATAGCAAAAAAAAAAAAAGGGCATAACCTCAAGAGACAAACAGCTTAATTTCAAATCCAGCTCTGCCAATTACCAGTTATTTATGGCCAGAGAAGTTATCTAACTTCTCTATGCCTCAGATTACTCATCTGTCAAATGAGGCTGACATCAGTATCAACCTCCTGTAATTTCTGAGAGGATTAGATGAGTAAGTACATTTAGTGCACTAAGAACAGTGCCTGGAATAGAGTAAGCATCCAATAAATGTTAGAAGCTATTAGTATTATTAAGATATGAGGCTATTCTGCCATAAAGAAAAGAGTGAAAAAGGCAGGGACAAAAGCTATAATTCTCAAATAAAAAATCATGAGATAAAAATAAGTAGTATTAGGTAATTTCATAAAAGACATGTACTAGCTATGAACAAGTCTGGCCCCTTTTGCAGAGATCCACTTAGTTATTTAAATCAATGTTTTTGCCCTGTTCATGAGCTGCAATCACTTGTTTAATAACATCTTCTATGGTCAGCATCAGCAGCTCAACAGTGCTGAGATCTCCTGAAAAGATAATACCCAACAATATAAAAATCCATTATTCAGTATTTTTTAAATCTTATTTAGCAGTTTTCCGTGACAAAATCGATCCTAGTTTGCCAAATGAGTAGGTCAAGTTCAAAAGACCCTAACTCTCTACTGTTCACACTTTTCATCATATCTTCTGTATATCTGATTTTACCTATATATGGGAAAAGTTCACTTAAGCAGCACACACACTAAGCTAAGAATGACAGATACAGAAAAGAGTGGCGACAAACACAAGAAGAAAACCTACAGTGTGCTCACAATATCAGGGCTTACTGCAAACACCCAGCTGTCTGCTCTGCTGTGAAGCTGGAATGAAAAAGAAAAAAGAATGTTACAGGGGGAAAAAATGGAAAGAAGTTAGAGCTTCTCTCCCTACCTTCAGCGTTTCCCGTGAGAGCAGTCAGCCATAGGGAATATATTAACTTGTGAATGTGTTTTTATTCCGTATAGAGGACATGGGATAAGAAATCACATTCCGGCGGCAGCTCAGCAGGAGGCAGAGGCGGCGGGGCAGGGAGGCTGCAGGGGACAAGGGCGCCTGCCCCAGGGCAACACCCCCTCCCACCCACACCCCAGGCGGGAGCCGATCATAGCCCGTTTGCACCAGGCGCTCTCCGTTACCGGACCTCAACGGTTACCGGACCTCAACGGAAACCGGCAGGAAAAGCGCCGCCGCCGCCGCACAGCAGACACCGACCGCGGCGGGGGCAGCAGCCACAGCAGCAGCAGCCGCAGCAGCAGCAGCAGCAGCGAGGCCGGCGCGGCGGCGGGAGGGAGCTCGGCAGGCAGCCCCGGCGCCCTCCATGGCCCGCCGCGGGACCCGGGCAAAGGGTAAGCGCTGCTCCCCCGGCCATTTGCGGGACGCCGCGGGGCTGAGGCGGGCGATCCTTGGGTCGGGCCAGGCGCCCCTCTCCCTCCCCGCCCTCCTCCACGCTCCCTCCTTCGCGACGGGCCTTTGGGCTTGGGGCCTCCTGGACCCTCTGAGGCCGAGCGCTCCCGCCAACTCCAGTCTGCCCTGCGGGCTCGGGCGGAGATTGCTTCTCTTGGCAGGACAGGATCGCTCGCGGTTGCCAAACCCCCGACCCTGACTTTTCAGGCCAGGCTGCAGGGACTTGCTAGTGCCCCAGATGCCTGGGAAGCCCGGCTGGCATCGCGTTTAGTGGGTGGTAAAGGAAAGAGGCCCCTGAAGAGGGCAGCGGGGGCCTCACAGGGAAGGTGTCCTGGTTATGTTGTAACCCAGGAGATTTACCATACTCAGACTTTAAGACTTTAGTTACTTTTATTGAGCTAAGCCCGCGGGCGTCTGCAGCACACCTCACGCAGGAGAGAACTGCAGCCCCAAGGTTCTAAAATGGCTCCCTTTTATAGGGGGTCGCCGACGCAGTTTGCAAGCAAGCAGGGTGTACAGAAGCGGATCTTGGCAGTTAGCTGGTGTCTGCACAACTTCAAGGTTCTGATAACTTGGGACACAGCTGCAAGGTTGAGATGTTTTTGCAAGGTTGCTCAAGGGAGGGGAGGTTATGTGCCTCCCAGATAGGACACTCAGGGAACAATAGAAAGTTTTCTTCTCTAAGTTACTTTGGGTAGGCTAATTTGGAGCTAGAGTACAACAGTTAAGGCCCGGCCCTGCTCCATAAACCAACTACCCCTCAGGGTACTGGCCTGGCCCTTTGCCCACCCACCCGGTGTCCACATTGTTCATTCCCCTGTTCAGTGTGGATTCGATCCTCTCTCACAGGTGTTAGTTGTAGTAGAAGCAAGCCTGAAGAAGGCCAGCTTTGCAGGCTCATGTGTAATTCTGGGGTGTCTGGATTTACCTAAACCGCGCCCTGGTCCCTTGAGTACAGACCATACTTGTTGGCCAGAGGCTGAGGTTGTAATAGAAAAGCACAGCTAAGGCATTTTATGGATTTATCAGAAACAAAAATTAATAAATAAATTTTTTTTGCATTCTGAGTAACCTCCGTGGTGTGTATGGAGGATGTTTTCAAATGGGTAAAAGATTTTCTTTTTAAAGAATGTAATTTTATACTAGCTAAACATATATTATGCCTGCGGTATTATAGTTTCATGTAGCTGAGCTAGGATTTTCAAGTTTGATTCGTCTAAAAATAAAGGAAAAGTTCAGGCTCAACAGTAGATTAAATGTGCAGGTAGCATTGATCTCATGCATTCTGGACAGCAATCAATTTAGGAACAGGTAAGGATTTTCAGGACATTAGATAAAATCTTTCCTAATTTGCAAAACATGAAAATTTACCATGAATATTACATTCCTTCCAATTGGGCATTTCTCATTTAATAAACTTATGGTTTGTGTAAGTTTATTTTCTAGCCAACAGAATGGTCTTATTATTGAAACTGTCACAACGTCTAAAATGACAAGAAATGATTTGCCAATGGATGATGTGTATTAAGTGCCACAATTAGCCAACAGTGGAAGAGCCTATAGATGGGTGGCATATAACCCGTACCTAAAACTTTGCTGGACAGGTCAATTGCTTACTTGCCAGCTTTAAAGCTTCTCTTCAGAGGTGTAAATAGATGGGTGCTCCACAATCTTTGCTGGCTCTGTACTCCAGCAGCAGAGAGACAAGCCCTAGGCATGTCTTAAGTCATAGAATAAAAGCTGCCACTCTGACAATTTCTTTCTTGTCTTAAGAATTCATGTGAATTTTGCACTGCTCCAAAATGTGTGCCTTTTCAGTATGCAAATTGTATAAAATAATATAAAATTATACTTACCCAGCCGTCTAAGAAGACACACCTTGTTCTCCTCTGGTTTCAAGTACCTTCTGCATGTCCTTGAATAAGGGGATGTGCTTTCCTCAGTTTTTGAGATACTGAAATAGAGGTGGAAAGTGAAGGAAACATCTAAGGTGTCTGATATGTGGCACTGGCTCAGGCTCACCCTCCCTGGAGCTGGGGACCTCCTGCAGTCTCTTCCTTGTTTGTGGTGCCAGACTGTCACCATAAAGGAAGAGAGGAAGAACTGCTGGTCCACTAGAGATCTTGTGATTTATTTATCATTTTCCTGAAAAAAAAAAAGTAAACTTTCTAAACATTAGATCAAGTGCATTTTACAAACTTATTTTTAGGATCAAGTAGGTTATAGTTTTCATTAATAATTGAAACTGTTAAATAACAAAAATGCTTTGAATTGATAGGAAGTAAGCTTCACCATTTTTACAATGCTGATATGCCACCAAACCATGGAGTCAGTAGTCATAGAACAGTCAGCAGGAGGGGGAATCCAAGACATGTAGGAATTTTTTTTATGGTACAGAACCAAGCTAGAGGCTGGTATTTAAGCTCAAACACATAATCCCCAGTTCGTATGCATGGGATTTCCCTCCTATGACTTTGATACAACAGAGTTCAATGTCCTAAGATAGGAATTGTAAAGCACATATGTACTTAGAAAACCACTTTCTCCAGTTACAGGGGGTTTTTGTGTATAGTTCCTCTAAATAGTGTGCACCCTTATGTTCCTCACAGTGCGAGGGTGAGCATCAGAATCACTTGAGAATGATTTCCAAGTGCATGTTTGTTCTCCTCCAGACCTAGTCATTGAGATTCTCTGAGTCCCCACAGTGACTCTGAAGTGCCCTGCCTAGCACCCTTTCAAGGTTGCATGAGGTCCAACTAGTTTCATAATAGTTCTAAGAGGTTATTTGTCTTTTTTCACTATGTTGATAAATGCATCATCATTGTTAGGTCTCCATAACTCAGTGAGCTGGTATGTTTCAAATGATCAATGGGTGATGTTTCAAAATCATGCATAAGTGAAGGTTCCCTTCAAAATGCAAGGTAGACCAGTCAATTTGTTTGTAATAAAGTAGGAAAATTTCATTCATTGATATAATTCCAATCTCATGACTAAGCTTTAAGAAACTACCACTTGTTGAGTTTTGGTGCAGTATAAAAGAAGAATATCCACAATTATCAGAAAAGATTATTAAATTACTCCTCCCCTTTCTAACTACATATGTGGGGGAGGCTGGATTTTCTTCAACACACAGCTCAAACATCACAGCAGAGTATGTGCAGAATCCAGTTGTCTTCTCTTCAAGAGATTTGCAAAAACATAAAAAACTGCCACTTCCCACTTGTTTTGTTTTGGAAAATATTTTCTAATAAAACTGTGCTATTCATGTTACTGTGTGATGTATTTATTGTTATGTCAATGCATACTTTCTAAATTACTCAGATTAATTTTTAATATGGTAAATATCAATAGATATAATCCATCTAAACAAAAATGCTGGGGTTCTCAATGATTTTTAAGAGTGTGAACGGTTCCTGAAAACAAAATAGTTTGAGAACCCCTGCCCTAGAATATTGAAATATATTCTTCAATTAAAACTTTGAGTTAAAACACATTTGGAGCTCATTTCTGGCATACACTGAGCTCTACCTAGAGATTATTACATTTTCTTCAGAATAATTTTACTGACCCTACAGCTTATAGAAAAGGAAGGCAATCTCTACTTTGGTGGGATAATAGAAGCAAATTAGATTCAGTTTTTAATATTGCTGTGTGTGACCATCTGTAGGTTTCCTACATTGTGATGAGAGCATCATGTTTTTAGAATTATCACTTTAATATTACCTCTTTATTAGCCATACATTTCTGATCTGCTTCTACTAGACACCTAAAGTGCCCCTGAACTACCTCCTGCCTTCAACTTATGCTCAGAATTTAAAAACTAATTCTAATAGTAACCTAAACAAAATATAATTTGAAAGATAAATCTTTTGCAAATGTAATGCTTTCCAGAGTCAAAACAAATGCTATTGGCTAGTTTATGCCCCCTCCTTTTTCTCATTAATATGGAAGAAAGATGACTAAGGAAATTTTAAGAAAATTATATCAGTCTGTCAGGATAACTAAAGAAGGTGCATATAGCTTTGAAATCCAGTTTTTAAATAAGTTAACATTTCAATGGCCATCTTCATTCAGATTTACTTCATGGGCCCACAAATATTAATTCTTAACACTACTAATTGAAAAAGCCATCTTTTCATCCTGGTAAGTGGTCTAAAGGACTTGAAAGAATCAATGTTACTTATACGTATGCTTTTTCTGTTCCTAATGTGGCCTGTGCATTACAATATTCATTTATGCTTCACTTAAATAACATCTAGGACCTCAGAGGACACTTTTAGTGCCCCTGAAATGGGTAGTGTAAGTGCAATTTAGTGTCTTAGAAGAGCTATTGTCTTTAAAAAGTGAGTTATCAAGTACCAAGTGCTGGTTTGGTGTTCTGTCCTAATATTGAACCTGAAGGAGGAACTTAGATTGCTCTAAATGTCACATGATTCTGGTGTCCCATTTAGCTCCACCTCCAGGAGGATGAGTGAGGCACTCACTTAAAGAGCTGTCCAGGGAGCAGATGTGGCTGAAGTCATTGGGTGGCAGCCTCCCAACTGGGAGCTCCTGGGTTCAGTTCCAGTGCCTCCTGAAAAAGCAGAAACAAACAACAAGCAAAACAAATGAAAAAACCAACTGAGGGATGCTCATGTGTCTCGGTGGTTGAGTGACAGCTTTCCACATACCAGGTCCTGGGTTCAATCCCTGGTACCTAAAAAAAATTTTGTAATGGGGAGCGAGCATAGCTCAGTTGCTGAGCACCTGTTTCCCATGTACATGGCCCCAGTTTCAATCCCTGCTACCTCAGGATAAAAAACAGAGCAGGTCAGTGTGTTTAGAATTCATGATGAAAGCCAAAAGCACTTGACAACTAGTCCAGCTATCAATGTGGGAAACTGTGGTGAGGATAACAGGAAAGTACTAAGTCATCTAAAGTAGGATTTGGAATGTGTGTTTTACTTATTTTGACATGGATATGTCTTGACAGTGTCTGAATTGACTTCTGAAAAAAAGCTTGTACGTGTCTACATATAAAGAAGGCTTTCCTTGAAAACCCGCTCTTCAGGATTACATCCCTTTTCCATCTCTACTTTTCTTCAGTTTCCCTCTGCTCACTATTCTGATTTATGAATGATAAATGATGTTGTTATTGTTTTTAATTAATTATTATTATTATTTTAAGTTCATTGACATTGTTAAATAGTTGATGTTTTTATAAAGGTCTTAGTTTCATGTCTGATTGCATACCATCTGTCACTATGAGTGATAACTTTCTGCAATGATCCATATACCAAAGTAATAACATAGAAAGAACATAAATTTGAGACCTAGAAGACCAGAGTTCAGACCCTGGCTTCTGTTCCTTTACAGGTTTTCTGCCCCCCCTAATATGTTTCCCTAGTCTTTTTGCTTGTTGTTCATGCTCGTTGTCTCCTTGTTGTCCGTTTTTGTCATTAGGAGGCACTGGAACAGAACCCAGGAACTCCTGTGTGGGAGGCAGGCACTCAACTACTTAAGCCACATCCATTCCCTGTTTCTTTGTTTTTCCTCATTGTTTTTTGCTCATTCTCAGCTTAATGTTTGTTTTTCTTCTTTGGTAGGCAACAGAACTGAGCCCAGGACCACCCCTGTGGGAGGAGGGCACTCAACTACTTGAGCCACATCCACTCCCCACTTTACACTTTTGACCTCTTAACCCCAGAGTTTAGTGACTCAAGGGTGTCACTTCTGGAGAGAGACAAACCTGTCTGACTTCTCTGAAGTCTCAAACAACAGAAATCACCTGTCAAGATGACTTCTTCTCTGCCCCAGACCTATATAGCCAACATATACTTACTCTACATCTCTACTTGGATGCCTCAAAAGTATCTCAAACCCAACATGTTAACATCTAAACTCATGATCTTCCCCACAAAACTGTGTCTTTGTCCTGTATTCTTTCTCCTGGTGAGAAGGCCCAAGATGTAACCACTTACCCAAGTTAGAGGTCCAGGAGTCACCTTGGACACCTTGACCTCCCACCCCCACCCTCCTCTATCTAATCCACCTAGTTCTGTTGATTTCTGTCTTAAATATTTTTCCAACCCTGACCATTTCCCTCCATCTTCATCACCACTACCTTGTCCAGCATCTCTTCTGGGCCACCACTGTAGACTTCTCACCAGTCTCCCCTCCTCCCCCCTTTTGCCCCTGTTGGTTAATTCTGCATCGCATATCATGCCCATTGGGTGCTCTCTACATTGAAGATAGCTGATCTTTTTCCACCTGCACAAAATCCCATGCAGTGGCTTCCCATTGCCCTTAAGATTTGGACCAAAACCTGCCCTGAACCTCCAGCCTCATCTTGCCCCATTCTTCCCTCTTTCTTCCTGGCTCCTTGCACTTTAGCTACATTGGCTTCTTTCAGTCCACTGCTTGCATCTTGCCTCCTCCCATCTTGGGGCCTTTGCAGATGCCATCCCTCTGCTTGGAATATTGTTTCTGTACCTTTGCCCAGTTAGTGCTTCTCATTCTTCAGATATCTGTTCATCTGGCATTTCCTTACAAAAGCTTCCCTGATACCCCCAGTTAGACTGGCTCCCCTGTTTTATGATCTCATAGTTCCTTATTTTCCCTTTGATAACTCTCATCAAAGTTGAGTATTATAAATTCACAGGCTTATCTGATTGCTTTCTGGAAGCATCTTTGTCTCCTGATCCCCATTGAATGCCCTCTGCCAGACCCCTTAGAATACTGTCACTAAATTCTGTGTATGTCAACTGCATGGTCACTGCCCCCATCTGCCTCTTCCAAGCTAGCTCTTAGTGTCCTTAACTCAGGTCCTTAAGTTCTCTCAACCTAAATTTCTTTATCTGGAATGCGGGTCGTTGATGGATTTAATGACCTGACATATACATAACACTCATTATATTCCTTGGTACTAGCAAGTCATGATTCATTATGAATGCTGTGGTTACTGCTTAATATAATAATGAAATAATTAGAAAACATAGTATTAAGATCTGTGAAAAGATTATTGGAAACTTTAAAGTATTGTTCAGAACTGAATTGTAAATATGAAGAAACATGAAGAAACATTTTAAAATTCAAAAATTCAGCTCCAGATATTCCCAATACGTCTCACCATTGGCCCCCATCATTGGTGGGGTAACCAACAACAGCTGGGGCCCTTCCCCTTTGCATTAGCAAAAGGGAGGAATAATTAACAGTTTAAAAGGTAACCACACAAGGCAGAGCATGCCTTCTCTGCTTAGAGGAGTCCAAACCAAATCTTGGTGTTTATTTCCATCATTCTCCCATTTCTCTAAGCTCTGCTCTTTCTGCCATTTCCCAGTAAATTCTTTTTACTGGCCTAACTAAAATAGAAAAAATTTTTTAATTCTTCCTCAATATTGAATTTTCAAGGTCCCTGTAGGATGACTGGAAATTGAACTTTTAAAAAGTACTTAGAAAACAGTTGCAGTAACTCTTTAATCCTAATACAAAGATGTGGACTCGGGTCTGAGAGGTTGCACTGCCTCCAGTCACCCAGTGGACAAGGATTGAGCGTTAGGGAGGTTTGCAGACAACAGGTTGAGCCACTGTGGGGCAGTTCAGTAAGCAGTAAGTAGTTGAGCATCCATGGCCAGGGTTGGTGGTTCCAGACCCATGTGCAGTGGTTCAGTAAGGGACAAGTGGTAGGGCATCTGATGCCAGGGGCAGAGTTTCTGGACCTGTGTTTATGGCTCCCCCTCCTGACACAGGGTAGAGGTCAAGTCCCTGAGCTGCTCAGCTTTGAGAGGAAAGTCACTGGACAGGAAGTTTGGCATCAAATAATGGCCTGCTCCTCCTGCCTTCAGGACCTCCTGGCCAAAGGAAATTGCCCTTCCTCAACTCATCTATTATGTTGGTGCAAAAGTAATTGCAGTTTTGCATTGTTGGAATTTGCTGTTTGATATTGCAATACTTTCTTAAATAAATGTGGTTTTGTAATATATCATTTTAATGGGCGTTTCTCGTATTATGTTTATTTGCTAGTGACATTGTTTATTTTATATTTATTTTAGACTGTGGAAATGATGTTAGATAAAAAGCAAATTCAAGCAATTTTCCTATTCTGAGTTCAAAATGGTTCATAAAGCAGCGTAGACAACTTGCAACATGAAGAACGCATTTGGCCAGGAAGAGCTAATGAACATACAGTGCAGTGGTGGTTCAAGACGTTTTGCTAAGAGTTGCCTCCTGAGAGCCTCCTTGTTCCTCAAATGTGGCCTCTTTCTAAGCAAAACTCAGCATATAAATGCATTACCTTCCCCCAAGTGTGGGACATGACTCCAGGGTATGAGCTTCCCTGGCACCGAGGGATTACTACCGAGCTCTAACTGGTGAAAAGACCTTGAATAAAAGGGAGAAAAGGTCAAGACAAATGAATGTATATGGGCAATGTATATGGGTGAGTCAGGAGGTCATCAGAGAGGTAATGCTTATGCATGTCTCAACAGGATCTCATAGTTGGCCCAGGGTGGTACTACCCCAAAGAATGGGTATCCTGAGGGCTTTGGAGACACCTAGGACCTATGGTTGTGGCAGATAGCTCTGGAGTTTGGTGCCTTGCCAGTGGTCCAACTTTGGAGTTTGTGCTTCCAAATGTGACAGAGTTAGACTCAGATGTGACTTCTCTACACATGCCTCTTCTGTCCCTTTTATTTGAACCAATAGTTGGTGCTCGATTTGGTAGGTGTACATCCAAGAGACTTTAATCTCTGGGCTCTTCATGTCCCAGCTGGGCCCTGAAATTCAACAGATTTGCAATACCTACTCTCCAGTTCATTGGACTCACCCAAGACAACTTACAGTTGACGATGGACAACGATCATCCCAAGGAACTGAGAGAGTCTACAACTGCAAGCAAGAAAGTCCCATCCATCTGCCCCATGGGATCAAAGCTACCTCTCAATTAGAGGTAAAGTGGGCAACACCATCCCAGAAACCTCAAGATTGGGGAATGAACTATGGGATAAAGTAGACTTACTGGTATTCTACTATAGACTTATTGTGATTCTAGCAATGGAAGAAACTATATCATTCATGTGTAGGCAGTGACCACTAGAGGTTCTGAGAGAGAAGAGAGGGAAATACAGGTGAAATATGGTGACATTTTGGGGAAATGGGAGTTTTCCTGAATGACATTACAATGCAGATATGGACCATTACATATCATGCCATTACCTACAAAATTGTGCAAGAGAGAGGATAAACTACAATGTAAACTATAATACATGCTTACTGGCAATGCTCTAAAATGATTTCATCAGTTGTAATGAATGTGCCATACTAATGAAAGATGTTGTTAATGAGGGAAAATGTGGGAGGTGTAAGAGCAGGGCATATGGGAATCCCCTATATTTTCATCTAACATTTATGTAATCTAAATACCTTTCTCAAAAGTATATATATAAATCAGGGTAGGCTAAACATTCACTATATTAGAAACCATGCATGTGTCCCCCAACTTAGTTTTTCTCCCTAGGTCTGGTTTTCAGATTGCTGGTGATAAACTAAGCCTGATTTATTATATAACCATCCTGTATGGAAAGAGATGATAACTTTGGGTATCTTTGGTCAACCTTAAGAGATATAGAAGGATGACAGATGTGGCTTGGGTGGTTGGGCACCCATCTCCTATATGGAGGGACCTGGGTTTGATCCCCAGGACTTCTCGGTAAAAATTAAAAAAAAGAAAAATATAAAAGGCGTGAGGGCTACTAGACCCTGTACGTGGGTGCATCACCAGCCTCCATGAGCGGGCAAGCTGCCAGGTCTGTGAGCAGGTGCACAGTCAGGCCTCATGAGCCACACAGCAAGATGATGACATAACAGATTTGTACAAGGGAGAGCCAAGACAAGATACACCGAGAAACCAGAAACTAAGGTAGCACAGGAAGTAGGACACCTCTCTCCCACATCAGAGGTTCCAAGGATAGAATTCCAGTGAAAACAGGAGGAGAAGGATGAGAAAACAGGGCAGAAAACAGACACAGAGTCGCCCAGCAAATGGACACAGAAACAGCAAAAATGCGGGGGGTTAAAATGGATTAAAGTAAATAAATAAATCCTTATAAAAAATGTATAGCAGAGGAAGATACAGACTATAGTTAGTAGTAATACTTTGACAATGCTCTTTCATGATTTGTTAACAAAAGTTTCATAAAAATGCAGGACATTTGGGGCAGAGGTGATGTGTGGGAGCCCTGTATGATGTTATGCATGTTTGTTTTGTAAGTTAATGATGTTTACTGAAAACTTATACTTTATGTATGTTCATGTATAAATGATATACTTCAATAAATTGGTTTTTAAAAAGTATATAAAAATATATTTTAAAAAAACACCTGAATTCCAATTTCTGATTCTATTAAAAGTTTGATATTATAAGAGCAATTTCAATTATCCTAAAAATAGAGGGTTTCTCTAGTTTTTTCTATAATTAATATGGAAAATATTGGTTTTTAGGAGCAAATTTGTTCTGACTGAAATATTTTATGTAAATATTTTCACAAGGAAAGAGGTTTAATAAAATTCATGCACCATATAGTTAGGTTCTTAGCAAAAAATGTTCTCTAGATCTTCAAATGGGATATGATTACCTTAGTGATCCATCTATAAAAATAAAATTGATAATATATATTATTTATTTTCTTTCTTCAACTTGGTTTCTGTAATTCTTTGTATAGCTAGGAAACAGACATAACAAAAACTGTGCTAACTAACCTAGAAAATGTTCTCATAATACACAGTACACTAATAACTGAATTCCATTACCAATGTACTTATTGTAAATTAAAATTAGTGGGGTCAGAGTGATCTTTATTCTACATATAATGATATATTTCCCACACCAGTACCTTTAGAGGTACCCCATTTTGCACTGTACCTTCTTTAGGAATGCCCTCCTTTTATTTTTTTAATGTATTTAAATTGGTAGAACACAAACCTTTTCTAAGGGAAGCTTGTAAACATTTAACACAAAATAGAATAAAGAACTTGAAAAACTCACCAGTTTAAGCATATAATAATCACAAAACCAAGCTATTATCATAACTGTCATCTATCAGTCATTTAATGTTCCTAGAAAGTCCTCACACTCTATATAAGTAAAAGTTTTCCAGAGTAACTTCACCCTATAACTATAATATTTAAGAAAATAGATAATTATGTGAGACAATCCCAAATCAGTATCTTATTTTTCTTCTAAACCAGATACACTTGAATTCTGAATGTATTTTAAATTAATCACTTTAATTAATATCTCATATTCAAATCATCTTAGTTTTTTCAAATAATTTTTATTCAAACTAAGCTACCTAATTGTAAAAAAAAAAATTAACTTTTGATTTTTAATGTTCTGGAAAGAGTTGCTGTAGCTACTCAAAGTTACCTGTTTAAAAGATAAACTTATATTTTTTAAAGAACCAATATTTCAGTTTCACAAAATTGTTTTCTAAATAAATTTTGATTTTCTTAAAAAGTTTAGCAAAGGACACAAGAGTTTTGAAGGTTGAGCATAGGGACCAGCCATCCGAAGTTGACAACAACCAATTGAGAGCAATCATCAAAGCTGATCCTCTTACAACTACAGGAGAAGTTGCCAAATACCTCAAAGTCAACCATTCAATGGTTGTTCAGCATTTGAAGCAAATTGTAAAGCTGAAAAAGCTTGATAAGTGGTTGCCTCATGAGCTGACTGAAAATAAAAAATATTGTCATTTTAAAGTCTCATCTTCTCTTATTCTATGCAATGACAGTGAACCATTTCTCGTTTGCATTGTGATGTGTGACAAAAAGCAGATTTTATACAACTGGCAACTACCAACTCCATGGTTGGACTGAGAGGAAGCTCCAAAGCACTTCCCAAAGCCAAACTTGCACCAAAAAACAGTCATAGTCACTGTTTGGTGGGCTGCTGCCAGTCTGTTCCACTGCAGCTTTCTGAATCCCAGCAAAACCATTACATCTGAGAGGTATGCTCAACAAATCGATGAGAAACACCTGCAGCCAGCATTGGTCAACAGAAAATGCCCAATTCTTCTAAAAAATGCCAACCCACACATCGCACAACCAAGGATTAAAAATTTGAATGAATTGGGCAATGAAGTTTTGGCTCATCCACCATATTCACCTCACCTCTCTCCAACCAACTACCACTTCTTCAAGCATCTTGACAACTGCTTGCATGGAAAATGCTTCCATAACCAGCAGAATGCAGAAAATGCTTTCCAAAGTTAATTGAATCCCAAAGCCTGGATTTTTCATTACATGAATAAACAAATTCATTTTTTCTTGGCAAAAATCTGTTGGATGTAATGGTTCCCACTTTGATTAATAACAGTTGTTTGAGCCTACTTATAATACTTTTAAATTCATGGTCTGAAACCACAATACTTTCCACCAATCTAATAGTTCATCTGGAATTTCCAAAGGATTTGAAATGTTTATTTCATCTCCATTCTCATCAGCATTCTTAGATTTTTGACAGTGCTTGGATTTCACATTTTGGACATGTATCACTTCATATAGACCACCAAACTGGCAATTTTAGGTCAAAAAAGCAAAGAGATGTAACTAAAGCAGTATTTTATCCTTTACTTATTTTGCATTAGAGAGAAATTATTTTGTTCCTTACATTAAATTAGTTACCAACTGACCTTTCTCTAGAAGGATTGCCCCTTAACCCACCCCACCCCAAATAAAGATTCACTTAGCTTTTTCTCAAAGATGTTTATGGACTACATTGGTATACATAAGTTCCCTATCATATCTACTCCGCCTAGCCACTTAAAAATTTCGAAGGTAAGGAATGCATAAGAATTGAGATAACAGTGAAAACTAATGATAATGAGTCATTTTTCACATATATCTTTCAAAGTACTTTTATATTTTACTTCCATATCCAGTCAAGAAGAAATATGTAAGGTACTGAGAGCTCCATTTTTAGATAGAAAAATGACACTTAACAGCTAAGTGATCTACTCAGACAAACACACCTATCTAATAAAAGAACCAGGACTATTTCCATACTCTTCTATTTTATTTGTAGTTCCTAATATTTGATAAATACTTTAGAGTTCACAAAGACCATTTAGACACATTATCTGATGCTCAGAATACAGTGAGGTAGAGGGAACAGGGATCTTTGCCTACCGCATGGGGGTGCTATCATGGGGTTGAGTTGGAACTCAGGTCCAGGTATTTGCAGAAGTATTGCAAAGCAGAGGGTTCTTTACCTGCTTAGGGATATTTATGCATCTGTCCACTCTCACTACATTCTCCTGGCAACTAGTGCTTCTTTTCTCATCCAGAAGGCAAGAGCAGGAACTGACACATTCTTGCATGACCCCATCCCCACAATCACAACTGAGTGGTTCAAAGGATGGGCACCTATCCAAGTGAGGCCAATCTGAGTCTCAAAGGAAAAATCATCACTCTCCTTCCAGTGAAAGGAGCTGTGAGATATCAGTTTGGGTACTTCCAGCAAGCAAGCTTCCTGCCAGTAGAGGAAGCTAGTGTCCAAAGATAAGGAAATCATCAGAGAGAGGCATAGATGAAAAAACCCTGGTAGTTATGGAACCCATTCATTTACTTGATCTCATTTGAAACCTCACTTTAAGGTAACTGCCATTATGCTGATTTAGAGATGAGAAAAATGAGGCTAAGGAGGTTAAGAAATCATTATAAATACCATAATTCAAGACTCAAATCCAGTTCCTTTCACCACAAATTCCATTATTTTTCAACTGTACCTCACACTCCTTCTAATTTAATGAGGAAAGGCTAACACATTGTACACTTAGAGAGAAAATAATTATCTATAAGCAAGTTTTTCCTATCACCAGGATTGTTGAGTGTTTTAAATGCCTTTTGAGGTGATTATAATTAGTAGTAGTATGCAATTGATCAAAACAACATAATAAATTACAAGTAATGATCATTGAATTTAAAAATAATTTTTTAGGAATATCTTAATGAGATAGATGAAATTAACTTTTTAAAAACGTATATCTGTAGAAAAATATACTTTTGCTGGAAGAGTGAGGGTTCAGCATTTGTTTTCATAGATGTAAGTGCAGAGAAAAATATATCCACATAAGCCAATAGATGGAATGGAAGGATTTTAAGAGATTGGAGTTACTCAATTCTTTGAAATTCTTCTGAATTTTGTGCCAAAAATTGCATAGTCATCTTTCATTAAAATTAATTTTCATGACTTTTCATCTCACTCTATCAGGCCATCCTAAGATTTGGATGATACCAAACAACATATAAAAAGATTATTCACTTTCTTAAAACATAAACACCAATATTTCCATTTGTCCATTTTTAAACAGCCTGTAGATTTTTCACCCAGAAGCAATGTACCATAGGAATGAACTAAAGATGTGTTCTTCTCTTGTCAAGTGCTAGAAGGACGACTGTGTAAATGAAGATGGGAAAGGAGAACCTGTATCTCCATTACAAGTGATTGACTGGAGGAGGGTGCATATGGAGGTTTATTTCTTAAAAATATATCCAGGCCTGGGTACCTCTCAGGAAGACTTTGAATATTACTCAAATATACATGTATACCCTGCAATCAAATGACTGATATCCTTGCTTCCATTCTTGTTCCCTTGCAATCCATCCAGCAGTCACAGATATTTCATGAAACATTAATCAGATCATGTTACTTCCCTGCTTAAAATCCTTCATTTGCTTCTGTTTTAGAGTAAAGTCCAAACTCTTTCCAAAACCCAGTATGACGTAGCCTCTGCTTCTTTCTACTCTTCTTCCTTTACTCGTATCTCTGGAATCACTCACCTGCTCTCTGCCACAAATTGTTCCCACCCCAGGGCCTTTGCACTTTCTCTTTCTTCTATATGGGGAATTCTTCCCCAACATCTTCATATGGCTGAATCCTGCTTCTATTCATGTTTCACATTAGTATGTATGTCTAATATATATTTGTTGAAGAATGAATGAATGGACTATCTGCATTACCTGTTTTGAATAAATTAATTCATTAATTTTGTCAACAAAGATGTATTGTCTATTATTTTTCAGTCACTCTTCTAAGTGATTAGACTATATCAGAAAAAAGGTAATATGACTTCTTATGGAACTTACATTCTATCAGGGGGGAGACAGAAAATAAACAATGAAGACAAAAATTACATGGTATGTGAAAAGGATATGGAAAAAAGAAAAAAGAGCCAGACAAATGAGGGAGAAAGAGAGTAATAAGCAAGAATGAGAAGCAGGCAGTACAGTTCTCATTTTAAATGGGGATTAGCATAAGCCCTATTGAGATAGTAATTAATAAACAGATACTTGATAGGAGATTTCTGGGGAAGAGTATTTCAGGTAGAGGCAATAGTTAGTGCAAAGGTCCTAGGGTGAAAGAATGCCTGGTGTGTTCAAGGAAAGTAAGGAGGCCAGTGTGAACAAGGCCGTGAGTGAGAGGAAGAGTAATCGATGTCAGAGAAGGGGTGGGATGGGGACAATGGCTCATGTAAGACCTTGTAGACCATTGTAAAGCCTTTGCATTTCACTCTAAGTAATATGGGGAGCTGTTGGGTAATTCTGACCAGAGGAATGATATGATAAGGTTTATACTTTAAAAGTATCTCTATTTGTTGTCTTTTGAAAAGACTGTAGAGGGGGCAGGTAAGTAGGGAGAGGAGTTAGGTGGTGGTTATAACCAATCCGGTGATTCTCAAATTTGATGCACATTAGTATCACTTGGAGTGGATTGACCAATCCCAGTGCCCATGTCACACTCCATAACAATTAAATCAGAATATCAAAAGGTGGAACCCAGACTTTAGTTTTTAAAAATCCTCAAGTAATTCCAATTTGCAGGAAAGTTTGGGAGGAATAAATGAGGTAAGAGATGATGGTGACCCAAATCAGGGTGTTAAGCAGAGGAGATGGTATGAAGTGTTCAGATTCTGAAGATATTTTGAAGGTTTCAACAGGATTTCCTGACAGACCAGATATGGGGTATGATAGAACAAGTGCCGAGGGTGGCATCAAAGCTTTTGGCCTGAGGGACTGGAGCCATGTATTTGCCCTTAGCTGAAATGGAGAAGACAGTGGGTTGAACAGGATTGCAAAGGCTGTCTCCAAAGGTCAGTTTGGAAATGATGTTTGGGCTACTTAGTGAGCAGTAAGACATGAAGGATGCCATGACTGGAGATATAAATTGGAGAGTTGGAGGCAAATAAGTGAAAGTTAAAAGTATGAAACAGGATAAGTGTGAATAAAAAGGGAAGAGACCAAAGACTAAGCTTTGGGGTATTCTACTTGTAACTGGTTGGAAAGAGTAAAATGACTTTGACAGTTTTGAGGAATGCTTGTCAGGGGTTTTCTAAGATGAAGATACCCCTATTGGAATTTGTATCATGTTTTTCTCATGATTAAACTGGGGTTATGAGTTTGGAGGAGGAAGATTACTGAGAAAAATGCCATTGTCATCCTTTATTAATGGTACATACTAGCAACATGATTTATGACAGTTGCTGTTGTCCTTGATGACCTGGTTGAGGTGGTGTTGGGAGGATTCTCCACTGTGAAGTTACTGTTCCCCCCTCCTTTCCAAACTCTACTCTTTGGAAGGAAGTCACTATGTGAAACCCACTTTTAAGAAGTGGGTAATGACAGCCCTCCTCCTTTAGGGTTGAGTATCTACATAAATTACTTGGAATTCTTCTACAGAGGAGATTTGTCTCTTTCCTCTGCCTGAAGTTATTAAAGAAGTGATTTTTTGATGGAAAGCAAATGCTACTTTCATGCTTGTGTTTGTTAAAATGAATTTTAAGGCTATGAAAAAGCAAATGGTCTAAAAATCTGGAGAATCAGGTTTTAGTTTGCATTTTACTTATCAGTATGATCTTAGGCAGTCACTAATCAGTTCTTCTGGAAGAAAGCATTTATTTCAGTCATTTCTGGGTGAGGTGTTTATTCTCAATAATCAGGAACATGTCAGCCAGTGCCTCATCAACTCTAGCAAACTTCATGGAGCAATCTGAGAGGATTCAACTCATGTTGTTAGAACCTGATGAAGTGCTTTATGGAAATATCTGTAATTTAACTTCCCTACTCACCTGGGGGAGAAGATGGGAGAGAATCAAGTCATCCTATTGCCTCTTCTATTGGGCCTACCTATGGCCAGGCTTCTGGAGTTGAACATATAAGCTGATGTGTCAGTGCTGTAAACATATCTCTTTTCCTTTGTGGCATTGAATACTCCTGTTTTTCCTTTTGCTTCTGAGTTAAGGTGGTTAAATTGCACTTTTAGAACATACCTTGGTTGGAAGGGCACTGAAATGTCCAATAAGGTCATTGGAAAATGTTGTCAACTCCCAAGTGACTAAAATCTAAATCTTAAACTTTAAAAAAGAAAGGAAATCCTGTCATCAATTTTCCATCATTTTATTTAGAATCTCCTCTTTGTCCCTTTTTTATTCTTCAGCCTACCCCTTGTAGGAATGGCTGCAATTTTATGAAACACTCTTTAGGAAAGAAGGCATTCAATCCTCAAGTTGATTCTTTAACAGAGTCAAGAATGAGAATCAGGGCATGGATGTTTCTCAAAAGGTTGCACGTCTATCTCCCATATGGAGGGAGCTAGGTTGAAACTCTGGGACCTCCCAGTAAAATAAAGGAACATATAGAAAGGATGTGGGGCCCCAGGCCCCACCCCTATGCCCCACACACAGGTGTGCCAGCAGGCCCCACCCCTAGGCCCCTTACATGGTTGTGCCTTCAGGTCCTATGCTTGGGTATGCTGCATGCAGCAAGATGGTGATATAACAGGAGAGGGACACAGGGAGAGCCAAGATGAAATGCACCAGAAAACCAGGAACTAAGGTGGCACAGGTGGCAGAATGCCTCTCTCCTGCATCAGAGGTTCCCAGGATTGAATCCCAGTGAAGACAGGAGGAGAAGGATGAAAGAGAGGGCACCAAACAGACAGAGAGTTGTCCAGCAAATGGACACAACCCAGCAGAAATGGGGGTTAGTAGGGGTTTAAAAAAAAAGAATGAGAATCAATATATCAGTTAAGGCAGCATCTGTCTTCCCCCAAATGAAATAGAGCTCATCTGAGTGAATATTAGCTTTAACTTCTAGTTTAACTGCCTTCACCAAATATCTAAAAATAAATAATATTTGTACAGAGGCTTAAGGGTTTATTGACCTTTATCTTTTTTTAATTTTAAAAAGCTACTTAGATTACATAAATGTTACACAAAAATATGGGGATTCCCATGTGCCCCACTCCCCACACCTCCCACACCCCCTGTTTTATTCAGCCAAAGGGGTGCTGATGCAAAATACCCAGAAATCAGTTGGTTTTTATAAAGGGTATTTATTTGGGGTAGAAGTCCACAGTTATCAGCCCATAAAGTGTAACTTTCTTTCCTCACCAAAGTCCATTGCCACATGTTGGAGCAAGACAGCTGCTGCTATTTTCCAGGGTTCAGGCTTCTTGGGTTCCTCTCTTCCTGGGGCTCTGTTTCTCTCCTGGCTTAGCTATGCTGTTTCCTCCACAAAGTCAGCTGTAGACTATGAGGCTCTCTAGGCTTTGCATCTCTGCAAAAGGCCAGCTGTGAACTCTCAGGCAAATGGCTTGTCTCTATCCCGGGGCTTTCTCTCCTGCCTCACCAGGACTCCAACATCAAAACTGCTTCAATGCTGTCCTTTCCTGTGTCTTTTATCTTTGATTGCCCCACCCACCTAGGGGTGGGGCTCAATTCCCTACTGACATGGCTCAGTTAACACCCTAATCATAGCTTTATCATGCCCAGATTAGCAGACCAGTTTTCAAGCATGATCCAATATCTATTTTTGGAATTCATAATTACATCAAACTGCCAATCTGCTACACCCTCCCACATACTATTTTAAATCACATTTTGCATGCATGAACATCTTTGATCCTCAGAATTAAATCCTGGTATTGGTATTTTTACATTTTCATTTTATATGTGGAAAAACCTAGGTACTGAGATGATAGGTAATTTGTTCTGTGTTACATTGAGGTATAAGAACATGACCTAAAATCCAAACTTTCTGACTCCAAATCCTGAGTGAGTTCTACTATACCATTCACACTCTGAACTATAAGCCAATGGAGGTAGACACCTTGCCTGTTTTGCTCCCTGCTGTTTCCCCAACATTCAGAATGCCTGGCAAATAATAGATACTCAACAAATATTTGTTAGATGAAAGAATGAATATAGTCCCTAACATTATTAAATTATCCTAGCATTTAAGATATATTTAATAAGTACACTTCATTCTTTCAAAAAATATTTATTAAGTGTTTAGTGTGTGCCAGTTGCATTTATTAAAATTAGGCCATAATTTTGTACATTGTTTTGCATGTTTTTTTAATATATTGTGAAAAGCATCAATCTGTATGAAAATGGCTGCATTTCATTGTATATAAATTATTCTTTATGGAAGTCAATTTTAAAATAACATTATCATTATTTTTAAAAAGTAGGCAATAAACAAATGCTAATGGGTAAAATATCCTTTAAAAAAACTTTGCTAATTCAAACACATTATTTTTTGCTTATAATGCTGCATTGGGGAGGAAATTAAAGAAAAATGGAAATAGTGTTGGGAAGGGGTAATGATGTGGACCAAGACAGGTTGAAATGAGCATCTGATTAAAGGAAAAGAGGTAGGGTAAAAGAACAGAACATTGGGATTTCTTCAAAAACCCAGTCAATTCTGCATCAGCTGCAGAACAAATGCTGTGAAAGTGTACATTTCTAATTCTGTCCTTTTTAAAAGTTTGTTTTGTTTTGCTTCTGAGGGCATCTAAGTGTTTGTGGGCAGTAGGCCACTTTTGAGTCACTAAGTATAATTTTATTAAGTTGCTACTTCCCTTCCTACCAACAGGCTTCACTGGTATGAAATGCCTTTCTTAGACATTTGAAAGAGCACTTGGTTTGGGGCCACTCCCAAGCTCCACAGGGTTTGCTCAAATAATTCCTAGCAGAGGTTGCTTGGGGTAATGAAAAGAGCTCTAAACTTGGAGTCTGGAAGCTGAGTTTGGGTCCTGATTACCAGTATATAATTATATGACCTTGGACAAGTTCCTTCTTCTCTCTGCTTCAGTGCTTATATAACTAGTACTCTTTATTTGCTTCCATTGTATACAGTTGTGCTAGTAGAGGACTAACTATTACATTTGTGTCATCTCTGTCATTTTACTTAAGAAGCAAAACAATAAGCACAAAGAGGAAAAAAAGGAAGTGAGAAAGCAAGAGTAACTGTCCAAAGTAACAGGAAACTAATTCTGTTCAACCTTCCCATATCTAGCTAAATATCCAGACTCTCACTTAAAAGATGATGTTCTTAGGCTCAGGGCACATGAATGTAAATAAGTACTAAAAGCAAAATGTAAGTGTTAACCACGGAGTTGAAAGATAGCAGATGATATAAACCACACATTCAAACCTTACCTGTCTCAGGAATAAATTTTGACTCTTTTCAATTGCTTTGGCACAGAATCCAAATTTCTGCAATATAACCATCATCACTGCCTCCATCTGGGACAAAGTAGACTCAAAAATAATATGAGAAAGGTCTATGTGCCCAGGACTCTTTTATCCTTAACAAAATGAACCTGAAATTATGGTAATCTCAGTTGAGCTGCTATTGATTACACAGGAGCCCTAGTCATTGGTACAGTCTTGGTTTCAATGACAAGTGACATTTCAAAATGAGAATTTCAATCCTTTTAACATGCAACTGAAGCAAAGAAAATTAGCACTTAAAGAACTAGTTTGTTTTTTCCTTTATAGATGAGAAAACAAGGCCTAGAATGATAAATGACTTTCTAGCTCCTATAGCTAGGTGGTGGAAGAATCAAAATTGGGCCGACCTCACCTTATTTCCAGCCTATGTGCTTTCCACCAGATCACTTAATTAAATTCAATGATGATAGACTGACTGCCTATACCATATTGCCACACTGTTTATTTGCATATTGATTTATAGGTTTTCCTTTTTAAGTGCTTAGACTTTATGTCTTTGTACATTTTTGGTCTTTTTGTAAAAGATTCCTTTCTATCTTCCAGATCTTATTCTGGAAATCAAGTGATTTCTTTTTTGTCAGTCCTTAAGCATCAGCAGAAGGAAATTGAAGTCAAATTCACCACAGTCTCAAATAATTATTTCCAGTTGCTCCAAATTTCAGTTAGGGGTTACTTGTTTATTGGTATGATACATGTTGCTACAGTGGGAGGCTCATGGTTTGGTGTCTCCACCAGATGCTATCAAACCAAATCCATCTACACCTGGATATTTATATGATCACAACCTTGGCTGGCCATGATACACTGTTGATTCAGTAAATGAAGTCTGTGACCCAGAGAAAAGTCAAAACCACTGCTCACATTCTGGAATTTGGTGACCATGTCTGCTTATACTCTAAGCACTTTTATTTTATGAACATTGATCTACTTCCCTCTCAAGATAGAGGGCCTGAATCTCAGTCTTTCTATGATGGTAACTCCTGTTAACATGGTATATTAGATTTTTTTGGCCTTTATCCACCTCCACCATTTCTTCCCAAGATATGATGACCAGAATGCACATTGTCCTGGAAGTCTATGGTGAATTTTCCCATGGTAGAAGCATACTGTTTGTTTTGTTCCCAGTGCCCACTGGGATGAAAGGAAGCCTAAAATTTTCTTGTGACAATTTCTCATTGAATGGCTGTCTTCATAATTCAACAGCTCTTTCTGTGGGGAAATCCTAGTTCTGCATTTAAAGGCACTACTGCACACTTGCCCTTAAAGCTCCTCTATCCTCTTTTTCTCCTAAATCACCTGGGTTTTGGTGTGGTTTAGCATTTGCAGCTCAGCATATTAAACCAGGAAGTCCACATGAAATTTAATGACTTCAAAGAGCACTTTTACACCATGAGTTTACTGGTGAACATTTCAAGACAGAACACCAAATCCTGAAATTTGAAGAAGCCTTCAAGGCCATGATGTTCAATGTCTTTATTTGGTGGTCCTGCCACTCTGGTTTCAGACACCTCTACTGGCAGAAAACTCATTACTGTTCAAGGGAACTCATTCTGTTTTGGCAACTGCGACTATTACATAATATTAAGCCCAAATGTGCTTTTCTGCACCTTCTGCCTAGTGGATCTAGTTCTATTCTCTTGGGACCACAGAGAACATGCATTATTTCCCTTTTACATGATAGCTGTAAGGTCATATTTGAAGATCACTATGAAGTCCTCTACCCATATTCTGTCCCTGCCTTTGTCATTCCTTCCTCAAGTTAAGCATTCCCAATTCCTAAGGAGCAGTTTTCACTATTCATGCTACTCCATATGCATACATGTCTATATTTGTTCCTACTCTTTCCTTTACTCTTCAAGCCAGGACTCAAATCAGGTCAAAACTACTTTGTTTTTTAAACATTCTTTGGGAGGGAAATTCATCAAAAACTTCCCATCCATCATTCATGCTTTCATTCAGCAAATGTTTCTTGTCAGTGAGTGCATATATCTTGTTGCCAGAAATGCAAAAATGAAACCATGTGGCCACCTGACTTCAAGTACCTCAGGATCCAGTGAAGAGGAAGAAGCATGAGCAAAACCTAGTAAGGCATATAAGAGAGGTGTGCAAGGCACAGCCATGATATAGAAGGAAAATGATCAGGGAAGAATTTGGGAATTGGGGCATAGTTGCACAGGAGTAATGGCTCAAACAGTATCTTGAAGAAAGAGGAGGAATTCAAAAGAAAGAAGTAGGGCAGGGTACTCCCCTCAAAAGACACAGCCTGACTCCAACACATGGAATTGCCATAGGATACCCTACCTTGGAGAAGTGAGAGTATTTTGAGATGGCCAGGGTGTGGGCTGACAGAGAATGAAAGGTGAGCTAAGGAACTCTTCCTAAGGCTCAGGACCTTGCACTTACTAGGGATTGACACCCCCTTCAACCAACACCTAGCAATTCCAGAAGCCATTTATTCAGTTGATGTCCATAAGCCAAATAAAGAATAAGAGGCTGTTTCAACTGATGGTCATAATTTTAATTTTGAGCTCAAATGTA